>QLNU02001469.1:0-11270 GCA_006491805.2 Dysdera silvatica | reverse complement strand
CAGGCGTCATGCATAGGCGTACGCAGAAAGTTCGTAAGAGGGGCTTATAGGGCTACAACTCACATATTCCTATGTTAAATATACAAAATTTCATTGCAATGTACGGCATACGCAGGGGGGTTGTAAACCCCCATCAACACCCCCCTGCATACGCCAATGGCGTCATGGGGGCCCGCGGTGACTCTTGGCGCCCCTAACCGAAACAAGGCCAACGCGCTGCGAGTAACGGAGTGCAGAATCGGCTGAACTGGGGTAACCTAGCGTCCTATACCGCTTTTAAGTTCAAAGCATTTGATGTACGAAACAAATTTCATATTTGAGTTGTGGACAGAAATACGAAAAGAAAATATTAAATAATTCACCAATCCGCGTTTTCTTAGGATGGCTGAGTAAATTGTTATTGCCTTATGATATTTTCATGATGGCGAAAAGTAAGCGAAAGCTTCAGAAGGATAAAGATGAAATATAATAATAATATATCGTGCAAATTTTTAATAATTCAATGTTGTTTTTTTCTATTAAAATTTTCCTCATATATTCACATATTCACCACTCTATATTCAAGTTGCCATATCCAGCATTCAAATATAGCCTTTGTAAATAGAGCAAAAAGTTTTAATGGAGTGTGTATATATATATATATATGGAAGCGATTCAAAATTACAATGAAACCCCTCCTAACGGACACCCCTCAGATAAAGTAACACCGTTTTAATCGTCAGATAAAAATTCTCCAAAAAAAAACTCTCTCACAATAATACCTCCCTCCTCCTTCTCCTCCTCCCTTTTACGGTCACCCCTCTTTTATGGACAAATTTTTCTCTCCCGTTAATATTCACTGAACAGGGGTTTTACTAGACTAGTGAAACCATAAAATAATAAAAGAAATCTAAATGAAACAGTCAGGCGGAAGTTTCTCACGAAATTGGAAACAGATAACATTGCTTCCCTTTCCGGTGAAATATGTAGCATTTGTAAGGTGTGTTTTTCCATGTGTGCGTATTTTCGATAATTAAATAATAACGCTGAATTGAAAACATAGGTAACATAGATAGTTAATTTAATATCTAACTGCAGCACACAGTGAGCAATATATTGGCAGATTCAGCGAAAAATGTTTTCATCGACCAACGCCTTATTTTAATTTGAACTAAGATTATAGCTTTTAAGAATTTTTTTCCTGAAAATTGTGGTTTATTTGTATTTTGCGTACTTAACAGATTTTGTCTCTGCACAGCCTCAGTGGTTTTTTCTTTTTAAAATCTCTAGTACAACCGAATATATATATATATTCAACCATTATCTATCCACTGCTGGATGAAGGTCTCTCCAAATGCTTTCCACACAAGTCTATCCTGAGCAATTCGCTTCCACGTCACCCCAACCTGTTTTCTTATTTCATCCACCCATCTAGTTTGAGGACGTTTTCTAGGTCTTCGGTGGTCTCTTGGAATCCAGTTCAGAATTTCTGTTGTCCATCGTTGATCAGTTCTTCTTGCAATATGCCCAGCCCATCGCCATTTCAGCCCTTTTACTTTAACAATGATGTCCTCTACTCTAGTTTGCTCTCTCACCCAAGTGTTTCTTTTTCGATCTCTCCTAGTTATTCCAAGCATGCACCTCTCCATGCTCCTTTGCGTTGTCTGTAACTTTCGTATTGCTCCAACTGTTAGACTCCATGTCTCTGATCCATAAGAGAGGACTGGCAATACACACTGGTTGAAGACCTTTCTTTTTAGACACAAAGGCAATTTCCCCTTCAGGATAAAACTGTTTCTTCCAAATGCACTCCAGCCAAGTTTAATACGTCTGTTGAGTTCTTTCATAATGTTGCCATCCATTGAAATCAGCTGGCCAAGGTAAATATATGAATCAGCAATTTCTAGCTCAGTGTTGTCAACTTGTACTTCTGTTTCTTTTACGAAACTATTGAACATGATCTTAGTTTTTTGTAGGTTCATCTTGAGTCCAACTTCTTTTTACTTTCAGACAACAATGTCTGTTGATCTTAAAGAGTTGATGACTGCTGATGTTTTAATAGAGTCAAAGGCCTTCTCATAGTCAATAAATGCCACACACAATGGAAGTTCATATTCATGTGTTCTTTCAATTAATTCTCTTAATACTTGAATATGGTCCACTGTACTGAATCCACTTCGAAATCCAGCTTGTTCTCTTGGTTGAGCTGCATCTAATTTTTTCTGCAGGCGATGTGTTAGCACTTTTGTGAAGATTTTATAAATAGCAGGTAACAAGCTAATTGGTCGGTAATTTTTCAAATCCTCTTTATCACCTTTTTTATGCAAAAGAATTACTGTTGCAGAATCCCATTGGTTTGGTATGTTACCGCTGTTAAGACATTTGGTAAAGAATTTTGCAAGTATGTCTTCTACATATTCTCCAGCTTCTTTTAAGATATCTAATGTAATACCATCATCACCAGGGGCTCTTCCTTTCTTCATACTTTTTATTGCAAATGAAACTTCTTCTTTTAAGATTTTAGGAGCTGTTCCTTCGACTATTTCAATGTCTTCGTTTAATCCACTGTTACTTTCGTATAGATTTTTGTAGAATTCTTCAACTCTTCTAAGTATTTCTTCCCTATTTCTTGTTACGGTGCCATCCTCTCCTTTTAATGCAATGATGTGTTTCTTCCCAATAGACAAACTCCCTTTAACAACCCTAAGGCTCTTGTTGCTTTCAATGGCCTTCCTTACTAACTCACAATTGAATTTTCTTATATCTTCTTTCATGTTTTTGCGCAGAGTTTTACAAAGTTCTATGTACTCAATCCTGGAACTGGTATTTTGATTGTCCACCTTCATATCTCTTCGCCTTTTCATGAGCTGTTTCGTCTTCTCAGATAATTTGCTATTGTGCTTTTTACAGGTTACACCACCAATTTCCCCAGCAGTTTCAACTATTGTCTTAACAATGTTTTCATTTGCTTCTGAGATATCACTTTCATCAATAAGTCCTTCCAGTGCAGAAAAGCGATTTTTTAATTCCAACTTGAATGCCTCGGTATTTACTTTCAGTTTCATTAGATCCACCCTCTTACTTACTTGTTTCCTAATGAGCTTCTGTCGTTCTAATTTAGTATTTAAGTGCACTTTACATCTCACCATTCGATGATCACTTCCAGTATTAAATCTGTTCAGTACGCTGCAATCTTCAATAATTGATTTCTTGTTTGCCAGGATATAGTCAATTTCGCTGGTTCCTCCATTGGGGTGTTTCCATGTCCATTTTCTTTGCGGTTTCTTCTTAAAAAATGAATTCATGATGCTAAGATTTTCAGCTTCTGCAAATTCGATGAGTTGATCGCCACGTTCATTCCTTTCCCCATATCCGTATTTACCAACCGATGTCTCTCCTTGTTCCTGTTGTCCAATTCTTGCATTGAAATCCCCCATGATGAGCTTGATATGTTGTTTCCCTTTGGTGTGTAACTCTTTGATTTCTTCTTGAGCCTCGCTGCTCGATCTGATGTACTTTCAACTTCCAGAAGACAGTCTTTAATTCTTTTGTTGATTAAGAAGCCAACACCACTTGTTCTTCCAGTTTCCGTTCCTCTATAATAAAACAAATGTCCGCTTTTCAGTTCCACCAACTCTTCACCTTTTCTTCTAACTTCACTGAGTCCTACAATGTCCCATTTGATCTTGTCTAGTTCCTCTTCCAATTCCTGAAGTTTTGCTTCAGAAGCAAGGGATCGTCCATTATACGTAGCCAAGGTCAATAACAAACGGCAGCCTGGGCCATTCCAGTGATTCTAGAACTCCACAGCACTGGAGACTAAGGGGCCATGGTTTTTTTTGTCTAAGCATAGTGAGGAATTAGCCAGCACTAGACGGTTAGAATTAGCTCCCTCCACCTTTTCTATCTGTGCAGCAAGTCATTAATTTGCTTCCAAGAATAGAAAGCCCGGCCTGCACCACCAGCGTGATAGGACACTGGGTTGGTTTGTCTTGGCCACATCACACATTATATTCAGCGTGTGGGTCTCCTTCCAGTTAGATACCAGCAACTTTTGCAGGCAAAATTATTTATATATAATTTAGGTAGGGGTTTCTTCCTGGTGGTCTGAGTTTTTATATGACTTTTTTTTTTAATAACGTGTAGGATACAATATTCAAGGCTTTTTTCAGAAAAACTATAATTTTCATGGTTTTTTTTATTGCTTAACTTATTTCTAAGTGTTGAGTATTCTAGCTAAACCATAGGTTGAAAATATACTTTTTACAGATGCATAAGTAGCTATCGTGGTAAGCAGCTGCTATATGTCATTGGTGATGGATTTCCTTTTTTCTACTACTATATGACCATGAGAATTAAAATGTATCCTTCACCATTCCAAAAGAGACGTTTCGGATATGATTGTTTTCTTAAATAGGAAATCATAAAATCGATCTGGCTTAGCTAAAAATTTCATTACTACATGCATATAAGTAGAACGTTTTTCATTGCTGAATTTAAAAGCTGCTGTTTTTTTACAAACTTAATTATAACATATTGAAAAATCTTGCTGTTCTTTTTATTTAGTTTTTGCTTAATATATTTTTCTTGCCCCAAGAGTTTCCTGAACTTACTGCGTTGCTTGTCTACATACATTCCTAATCTGTAGTATTTAACATACATCTGTAGTATTTAACATAACATTTATTTAAAATAAATACTGAAAGTCATCTTAACAGACAACCTTCAGATACGTGCACGCTGTATTTACAGTCAGATAAATACTCCCTCAGCAAAAAGTCATTTACAATGATGTATTTCAAACTCCTGCTTAGCAGTCACTCTTAGATACAGACAGGAACAGTGTTTTCATCATTCCCATTAAACTAGAACCCCTGTATGGACACAATATCTTTGAACTTTGACCATTCACTGGAGACATTTCTAACAAGCAACTGAAAAGAAAAAAAAATAAGAATTAAAGGGAACTTCTCCCATTAGCAAAGAGTAGCAATTGACTTAGAGTTGCTGATTCAAAAGAACAATTCTTATGTAACAAAGATTGTGATGTCCTTAAAGAAAAACTGAATTAATACCACCGTTGCCATGTAAGCTAGTGTAAACAGCCGTTAAAATTATGCAGTTCAAATTTGTGTATTGGTTCTGAGAATTTTATGTTGCATCGATATTTATTACAGTTGAGGTTGTAAAGTTCATTTGGTCATTTTCCTTTAGTCACCTTCAAGCTGAGCTTGTAGGTGAAACCTACCAAACATCAAACGATCAATTTTTTTCTAAGGTAAATAAATTTTAGCATCTGACTTTTTGTTATAAATTTACTTGCTTTATTTAAGAAATGCTTACATCCCTTACTTTATTTAAACTTACCTTATGTGCTCAAAAATGTGTATGTTGTGGAATAAAATACTGCTGAAATACACTATAAAAAAAAAATCAATTCACCAAGAAGGAGTTACCCGATTGCGATAAAAGTTGGCAGATGTGAAGAACACATATAGAAAAATAAACGATTAAAATTTCAGAACAATTGAAAGATTTATTGCAGAGTTTGACCGTTACAAAAGGAGGAAGTCAATAAGGCGTTGGTCCACCTCTGGCCTGGATGCAAGCTGTCACCCGGCGTGGCATAGACTGATAAAGATCTCGGATAGTGTCCCGCGGAATTTCTTGTCAAATTGTCTTCGACTGTCTGGCTAAATCGTCAACATTCCAGGATGGTTGCAATCGCCTTCCCGTAGGTCCCAAATGTGCTCTGTGGAAGAAAGATTAAGAGACCTAGCTGGGCAAGCTTGAAGACAATTCATAGCAACACGTGCCGTGTGCGGCTGGGCATTGTCTTGTTGAAACGTAAGTCTGGGGTGTCGCAAAAGGAACGGTAACACAACCGGTCGTAGAATGTCGTCTACGTACCGCTGTGCTGTAAGTGTGCCAGAAATGACCACCAAAGGGTTCCGGCTATCAAAGGAGATGGCACCCTAGACCATAACGCCCTGTTGTGGGCATGTGTGGCATGCGATAGTAAGGGTAGGATCCCCAAACTGCCCTGGACATCTCCAGACACATCTGCAGTTGTCGTCAGGACACAGTTGGAAACGGGACTCGTCACTAAAGACTATACGTCCCCAGTCAGTGCAGTTCCAAGTTGATCGAGCCCGGCACCACTGTAATCGGACTTCACGGTGCAAAGGCGTGAGAGGTAAGTGGTATAACAGTCGGTGCTAGCATAAATTCTGCTCTCTCAGTCGTCTGTAGAGGGTTATGTTATACACATGTTGGATAGTTGATAACGACGAATCCGATGCTCCGACAATCGCTCTGTCTTCCCGTTCTGTTGTGGCCCTAGGTTGACTGCTGGCATCTGCCATTAATGACCCACACTTGCCAGCACCATCCAATAACTGCATCACTTCAATCCATATGTCCACCGATTCGTATAACCAGACTCTTTCAATCCGATAGCACATCTTTCAAACTCTGACGTATGCTCGTAATGAGTACGAATCTTTCGGCAAGCCTTAGTTACAGTCAACATAAGACATCCACAATCAAAATGCAACAGAAATTTTGACCACATATTAAGAATCGCTCCTTATATACACCTTCTGAATGTGCAGTTCCGATGCACTGGAGTTCCTGCTATTCAGTCATTGACAATTAAATTTTAATCATTTGATGTTCGGTCGAAATGTCTTTAGTATACTAAATTTATTACAATCGGATAAACTTCTTCTTTGGTGTTGATTTTTTATTATAGAATGTATAATGTTTAATTTCCTTTTAGGGGGCAAAATTCATCCACCAAGTGTCTGTTTTTAGTTGGTGTTAATAAAATTTTTGAATCTAGAAGTCTTTTTTTAACGGGTACCCATCATCTTCTGAAAAACTTCGCTATAAGGAAATTCATAGATATAAAATTAACATAAATTTAAACTAATTAGATAAAATGAGTAAAATTGAATTTGACAGAAAACTAATTTAGTAGACACTTTTTTTTTTCAATGAGTTTAAATATTTTTCTTATAGAAGTACGTACAAATTAATAACAAAAAACAAAAACCGAGTCTTACTTTACATCTGTATGATCCTCATACTGCATATTCGAAACAGAGAAATAATCATTAATTTTGCTTTGAGCAGGTTTCTCAAAGTTTTGTTCATAAAAATTCTCACAATTTTGTAAATATCGGAACACATCATCTGTAACATTTCCTTCAAACTGCAATCCCCGTTGGATTGTTTCGAATGTTTTATCATTTCATCTTGTGAAGGTTTTTCAATAGTCTTTTTATCTTCATCATCTCTTACTGTAAATTCTTCATTACATTTTTTAACACTTTACAAGATTTTTTGCTCTACTGGATATTCGTCAGTCGCATCAATGTTCCAAAAATCAGGAAGCTCTGTATGTTCTTCAACACCCCCAATGTCTTTCAGCTTTTGCCATTTTTCATTTACTAATTTTCCAAGCCCATGTCAGATTCTGATTCATTTTCTTCGATGTCAGCTTTTAAGCTGGCTTTCACAAAGCAGTTGTGGATAGCGATGCAATCACATCACATTCCCAACGTTTCATCATCTCCAATATATAAATTCCCAAATTAATAAGATTATCTGTACATTGGCTTTTCTCTATGGCTAGGATAACCTTGTGCAGTTATTCTAGCTTTTTAAATAACTTGGCAGAATACTACATCCCCACTTCTAAGTTCCCAGTTTAGAACAATAGAATTGTTTATCACAACAGGCCCTATGTCCACAATACAGGCTACCTCACCTCCGTCCTTCTTGCTTAAAATCCTTAACTATACCTTCTACCCAACAGGCCTGCTGAAAAATTGTAAAAGATAAATTAAAAAAATAATCAAATTCTTTGTAAGAAAAACTTTATTTTGCAAATTCACCTTTATAAATGTGAAATAAATAATACATTACAATAAAAGGATGTGATTTTTCATGAATAAATTTGCAAAAAAAAAAAAAAGCTGTTAGGGGCCTGCGAGCTGTGGCGTCATTTAAAAAGTGCCTAGGATAATCTCTGATATTTCCCTAAAAAGAATTAAGATTTTTTTTTTTATTATTATTAATGACTTAATTTTATGTTTAGGTTCAGCAACAAATGGCTAATCTCCAACTGCAAGGTCAAACATGGACTGCTACAGGAGCAAATTTAGCTCAAATACCAACCTCTGGCATGGTGATTAATACTGATCCAGCTGCAAATAGCGTTTCATGGCCAATGGGTGCGCTTGGCAACAGTTTATCTAGTAACCTTTGGCAATAAAATAAATGCCAGTAGATTAATAATATATGCATATAATTTATGAAGCAAATCAGTTTTTTAACTAATTAAATTTTTTTGTACATTAAAACAGTATTATTTTCTAACACCTTAAAAATCTAAACTGGTATGTTTTTTGGGGAAAACTGGTTTTGGCGTAAGCCTTATTTATGCACATTTATAGCCATAAAATATGTAATAATTGAATTGACCTATTTATCTGTAGTTTAATCATATGAAAAATAAATTATACATATTCAGTCACATTGGTTATACTTAAAAAAAAAGTATATATTTTGTGTTTATTTAATCTGTTCTCACAGTGATTCTGTAATGCAGGCCTCCAGCTGGCCTGGTGGAATCTGCTGGCCTTATGAAAGTAAACATGTATAAACATAGCTGATAACTGTACAGATTTCATTGTTAAGGTTATATTTTGCATGTTTAAAAGGTTTTATTTGTGTAGTGTACATACTTCACTCAATTATTTTCTCTATAAATAATAAAGCAGTATCTTATATTTTGTTATTACATTTATTAACAGGAAGTCAGTGTTGTAAATTCTACGCTCAATTCTACATTTTTCTTAATATTTAAACTAGGAATAATAATGAAAATGTTTAGTAAAAAATTTGTAAATAAGCAATAAAGTGCGATACAGCATATCATACAACATCGTTTTCTTTGATTTTTCAAAAACTCAATTTTTAATGTAAAGCATACATATAAACAAAAAGTTTCTGAAAATTATAAGTAAAATTAGTAAAGTCAAGTAGTGTTCGGAAAGTTGTCTAAAATACAGTAGGAGAAACACACTTATAATGGGTCCAGATTTAAATTTCTGGGTTTAATAAGGAAAATAGGGATTTTGTTTTATATAATAATTACGTGCAATATGCACTTATGGGCAGTTGAATTAGAGATACTTGCCCAGTAGTGTGTAGCACCCCTTTTGCACTGATGACCACCGTGATGTGGCATGTCATGAACTCCACAAATGTTCAGAAGCTATATTCATCTATGACCTCTTCACAGCCACCTACCCACAATACATGACAATTATTTGTAGGAAGATCCACAGTGCGCACATCCCTCTCGACAGCATTCCAGATGCATTCGAAAGGGTTGAGGTCAGGTGTTCTTACTGATCAGCAGAGCATCCTCATGTCCATGGAGTGTTTATCCAGTCACAATTCGAGAGCAATGGGCCATTGCATTGTCTTGCTGTAGGTACAGGTCTCCTGCAGGGTGCTGTAGGCACAAAAGTGGGGCACATAATCTATCAGCAAGTCCCTGTATCATTCGCCAATGAGACACGATTACACATGTACCACGGAACCCATCCCATGTAAACAGTCCTGATACAAGGATAACCACCACCAACGGCCTGAATTGTGACAGGGGAGATTTCTCACTTCATATGCTTGGTGACATACTCATACCCTGCCATGAGCTTGTACCTTGCTCAACTCATCAGTCCATGGATCCTTTTTCCATACTTCAAGGGTCTAATGCAGTGTTCCCATGCCCATGTTAATTGTTGTGATGTGTTGTGAACAGAGGTACCATAGTGGGATAGAGGCTTCTGTACCTCATAGTGAGGAGATTCTATGGCTACTCACAGGTAAGGTAATTGTGGTCCAGCATTAAATTGGCCAGTGATATGCTACATTGTGACCTGTCTATTCACTCTTATCATCTGAGCTAGCCAATGGCGATTCCTGTCATTGACACATTGTATGCCACAGCAGTGGTTTTTCCCGAATTCATGTACTCATGGTGCGCTCATGACATGACGACTTATGGAAAATCCAGTGCTTGCATGACTTTAGCGATGATGTTGCCCTACGCATCTGGCAATGATCAGATCCCCATTCTGTGCTTGACAATTACTTAAACAGTATACAATCTGACGACGTCCATGTCATGTGCCATTATTTCATTTACCAGGGCAACCATAACACCATTTCGCCAACGTGTTGTCTCTTAATTCAACTGCTCAAGAGCGTATGATTTGGTTTTAGTGAACTAAACATTTACAGGCACTGGATTTAATTAGTAAAAAAATTGTGGAAAATTCTTAATAAAAATAATCAGCTATTGAACAGAGCTGGGCAAAATACTTCGAAATGTGTATTTTCGATTCAAAATACTTAGGAATTTGTATTTTCAATACAAAATACTTAGAAATTTATATTTTTGATACAAAATGTATTGTAAAATACTTTTTCAAAATACAAATTACATTTGCCAAAAGGCATTTCTTTTTCTCTCCTTAATGCACATAGGCAGCTTAAGTTAGGATTGATAATTTCATTGCAGTAATCATAACATAATTTCATTGTAATAAATAACCACATAATTTCATAGTAATAAGTTTCATGCCAATAAGTAACCACAATTCCATAATATTTTACCATAATTTCATATGCCACTATAATTTCGTGTGTTACTGTAATGTTCCCATCATTTCACATTGTGAATTAACACTTTCAATGTAAAAATATCTGATAAAAAATTAAATCGATATTTTTAGTTCTTACCACCATAAGACTAACTGCATATGCTATATGACGAAGAATTAATCCTATAACTAGACATAGATCTAGTGGCAAATCTAATTATGAACACTTTGAGCAGACAGACACCAACAGCAGAGTGATTTCAGTTTGAAGTGGGGAGAGAGAGAGCGCAGAGAGCCCTTGATCTAACAGGGATTTAAAGGCAAAAAGCCAAAGTTCCTGTCCCTGATTATAGTAGTAAAAAATTTAATTAGAAAAATAGTCACTTGAAAATAAGTTAAAAGAAGCTTCGCAGAATATCGAATAAAGTGCAACGAGAGTTAACAGTGGCCTTCACGTCAGAGTTAGCACAAGGCGATGAAGCCAACATTTCATGTAAAGTGTGTATTATGTTTCAGAAAATGTAATATAAAAAATTTCAATTTATCTTTTAAACATTATGTTTTGGTTCTGGGTTATTTTTTGTAAATACATATTAAATTTGAAGATAA
>QLNU02001452.1:12283-29813 GCA_006491805.2 Dysdera silvatica | reverse complement strand
CGTTATTAAATTGAACGTTTACAACCTCGTTTAAACTCTAATTATTAGCCTAACAAATTGTTTCGTTGTATTGTACTTCAATCCAGTTCTTCGCTATATTTTTCAGTTTTTATACTTTCTTTCCCCAGAAAAGTTGAAGGCTTCTTGATATTACTTAAAGCCTTACGATGGTATAGAAGCGCCTTATTTGTCCAATCATACTGTTAATCCAGCTTCGCTTTCAATGATACAGTAGAATGCGTGCCATTTTTCTTAACCACCGCAGTCAGGAGCGGATTTAAAGGTCATTCAAAGGGGGTGCTTAATGACTTGCTTTTTGGAAATGATTCCTCGTTGAACCTTTACCTTGTACCTTTTCAATGTTAAAATTTCATTCAAGAGGGCGATCGTCCTCCGCCCCCTAAATCCGCCCCTGATCGCAGTTCGGAGTTTGAATTGCCCTTGGCAACAGAAGTTCGGATTCCTGGGAAATTAAGTCCCGCTGCAGCATGAGCTCAGCTGTTCTTGCGCCATAAAATACATGAACAGAAGAAGAAAATTTCTTAAAAAACGAAGCAGGTGTCGCCGATAGCCGGTCAAAATACTGCGAAATAAATATAATAGCTAAAATACTGAAAATTTGTGTTTTCGAAATAAAATACACCTTGTAATTAAAATCCCTTGAAAAATTACAGGCTATATTGCATTTATTTATTTATTTTATGGTGCACGGCCAGCAAAGACCATGCTGTGCAAGAAGCTACAGTTTTCCGAGGAATCGGAACCTCTTCAGCTCTAGGAAATCACCACCTGGACTTCCCCGGTGGACGGATTTGTCGATAAGCGCTCTATTTTGGCAGCGTTTGGAATCGAACCCCCTGGGTTAACAAGCTCGTTTCCACAATACTACCTCAGGTCTATATTGCACTGGAATATTTACATAGACTCATGTGTGTATATATGTATATATAAATTTACGAAGTATCTATTGTTTTGCTTAAGGTGATTTTAGAATTGCACGAATGCTAATTTATTTTTCATTAGAAAAAAAATGAGAAGAATGGAATTGGTTAAACATATGCTTTTATTTAATAAAGTCTACTTCGTTCATTTTATAATATTTTCGTAAAAGAAATTCCATACGTTTCTTGTGAATATCTAAATTATACTTTAGCATAATTATATGTTAATGCATAATGAAAAATATCTTTATCACAATAAACGGAGAAAAATTACCCTTTACCTTAAAATTCAACAATTCGATGGCTCTCTATTACAATTAAACTATTATAACTTAATTTTAGTTCGGATGCGCATATACAGAAAACGACTTCTCTCGGCTGCTATTAATTTATATAGAATGCATAAATTTCTTATGAAATAACGTTTAAAATATTGCTAAACTAGAATTCTCAAACTGTGAAACTAACCATATCATTGATATGTACAGCATTCCATATTGGAGGTGCTAGAAATAAGCTTAAAATGTGTTACATCTGCAACATAATTATTTTCATTTATACTGTATAGTTTCCGTTAAAATGCGCTTTCCTTGCAAGCAATACATTTTTTAAAAAGTTTACACTAAGCAGTTTATATAAAAGCTCTATGCCATATAAAATTATAATTATATCCCTTTAAAGGTTAAGAATTCTCTCTTAATAAAGAGAGATATAATAAGCGTATGGATTTGCTTCCCATTATTTTAATGTAAAGTTAAAATTTTACAATCAAATTAAAACAACCGAAAAAAAAAAAGATGGGAAGACGATGTTTAAAAAATTGCGTTAAACTTTTTCCTTTCATTGCAATGTTTATAAACTGTCGATAAGCATCGTTCTTGTTTTTGCAAATCCGACTGCAAGGCAAAAATAATAATAACAACATATACTTATGCATGCATGATCTTTTGAACAGGGATAGCTTCTAACTTGATATATAGCTAATTATTATTTTTTTTTTACCTTACGAACACGCTTCTTCAAAGATAAAACATCCCGGTATATTTACTATATATTATTTCAGTCGTTCCAATAACTCTAAGTTCTTCCACTCTTGCATCAATTCCCATTTGATTTCTAGTACTGCAAAACTTTTGACATCGGTCTTCAATCCACCATCACACACATGTAAAGGTTTGTAGAAGTTAGAAATTTCAGGAACTCCACTGAAGATTTCTAAACATCGCTATTTCTTCTGAAGATTCGGAAATAATTTCTTTAAATTTGTAGAACCGATTTTCTTCTTGAAACGTACGAGTATAAGATAGCCACCGACCTCACACGACATAGCCCCAGATAGGCGCTTGCGATCAGGTTAAATTATTTTAGTTTTTTATTTCGCTCGCCATTTAATCCATAAGCCGATGCTTATAATTTGATAATTATATGTGAAATATAATATATAAATATTATATGTAATTCAACATATAATACGCGCGTTTAGCGCACGTAATCATTCGAAATATTTTTCTTTTAGTATTAATATTTAGTGATTGTTTTACCGAAATTTTACAAACTTAAAAAACAAATATTACTATGTAGTAAGACATTTTCAAGCGTTTTAACGTTTCCATATTTAGTACTACCAATTTGTTTAAATATTCGATGTGATTTTTAGATTAGCTTTGCAAGTTTACTATGTATTACTAATACTAAAATACGTTTAGAAATTTTTAATAAGTTATATTGTAAATGATTACCCATTTCTAAACCCAATCCAGTGTCACTTTTCTGATAATCCCTCATAGTGATGATCGGTAAAGAATTTCGTTTGCTTTTTCGCTTTCAATAACCTAAGCCTGCTTATAGAATAATCCGCGATCATACTAACAGCTTAGTACGAACAACTAGGATTTTGCAAAAGGTCGTGGGTAGCCGAATTTAAATTCTCCGTAGAGTAGTAATAGCTTTGTTTTCTATTTCCCATAAAAAGATTGAAATTAATTTTAAACTTTTCTCGAGTCCCTGATCTATGATTTTGACAAATTTGTTTTCCTTTTTTTGTGAATTGTTCGCATATAACTTACAGTTACACAGACAAGTAAAACAAGCATCTACCTAAATATATAACATATAATTTTAACCAAAATTTTCAAATGCACAACTACGTATTTTACAATACTTAAGTAAATAATCTGAGCAGTCAACAACTGTACAGAATTACTTTATTACTAGATGAAGAATTTCATACTAGACTTCTTATTAATTTGCTATATTACTTACATTATTACTTACACAAAATTTTCAACCCTTTCTCTGATGCTACGTATATTAATTCTGTTGAATTTCAATATTAATGTGACGTACAAGAACAAACAAGAAAATTACAAACCTGTTAGCAAGTTAAAATATCAGAACTCTTGCAAGGAATGAGCATTTAAAAATGAATCCCATCGACATTTAAAAGATATTGGTATAATTACTTACGCATATATATAAACACTCCACCGTGGTCGTAAAAGTTTCATTCATAAAATAACAGAGAAGATAAATTGTATTATAATGTGAAATGCAGAGAAGTGTATTCCAATTAGTTTTAATCGCATCTATTTGCACATTTTCTCCATACTAAGAATTTAATGCATAACGCTGGACCCGTATTCGTTTTAACTTGTACCGTTAAGTATCTCACTTTGTGATAGAGAATAATTCTTAACTTTAAAGCTTAGGATGCCGAGAAAAAACCTTTTCCTTTCTCTCTCTCTTAAAACGAGAAAAAAATGCGGTTTCTCAATTAGACTTCCCAAACTACATAGACAGCCTGCAGCTCAACTAAGATGAGGAAAACTAAATAGAGTATGACGCCACACTGTGAGATGACCATACAGAAACGGGGAAATAGCGCACGTGATAAATATTGAAGTAATTTTTACATGATTTAAAAATACAGAAATCTTTACTGAGTCTACTTTAGAAGTCATAGTATATTGAATAAATCCATTCAAATATTTACACGGAAATAGGTTTATCTTTACATAATAAGTAAACACATAGTTTGTTTATTACGGAATTATATGTTGCCGATGTTTCAGATTCAAGGGTAACATTCGTCCATTGGTGCACATGAGCGCGTGAACCCCCCGAAGAGAAATTAAGAAAAAAAATAGAATATAACAAATTAAATAAAATATCAACCGCAATATGGAACTATAATAGTATAAAATACGAAAGTTATTACCTATAAGTCGATTATTGCTTCACTTGGTTGGTGACGTTATTACCTAGATAGCACAAAAACGTCCCGAGGATGTCCCCTGGACATCTGGCGCGGACATCCCAACGTCCCCAGGACATTCAAAATCTTCACCTTCAGGCCTCCGTGGGACGTCCTACGATGATCCATATGCACACTTGAAGCACGTTTCTTGAAGGTCCTGGGGATGTCCGCTCGAGCATTTTTCGGACGTTACTTCGGTTCTTAGGACAAAAGTAGGATCTTCTTCTTTTAAGACGTATTAGGGACATTATTCGGATATTTTCAGAGCGTGTTACGGTGGTTCTATGGACACAAGCAGGATTTCCTTTTAGGATGTTTTAAGGACGAATTATTTGTATCTTTCACAGCTCTGCATAGAACAAAAATTAAATTAATCCTATTTTTATCCATATACGTTTTCTCTGATCATGTTTTTCCGACTATTTATGAAACCATGTTTCCATATATGATCAGAATAAATAGTAAGTAAAAGTTCTTTCCTATGTATTTCATTATTAATATCTATAACACAATGAAACTTTGAAATTATTTACTTAATAATCCTTATTTTTTTAAAAGTTTACCCGTGACACTCCATGTGCTATAAATATATAATAAATTGTTATACATTAACGTTAGTTTTCCAGTGTGCACACGAAAGCCGCCTTTTTTCTCAGGATCGATTCCCAGGGATAAGGCTTGGTTGCTTTCCTTAGTACATTTCAAAACTCAAGGACACCTGAGGTCATGCTGCACCAAAGTATACTTATTCAAACAGGACGCTGCACCTTTCCAAAATGTCATTTCTCCGATTACGCTGAAATCTCTTAATTTACTTTTGTGCTGATGAAATTGGTACTAGATAATGAATTTCATCTAAGCAAACCGTTTAGAGGAGTTCCTAATTATTACAAACCTTTTAATGTAGTTTCTAATTACTACAAATCTTTTAGTAGAGTTTCTAATTATTACAAACCTTTAGTACAGTTTCTAATTATTACAAACTTTTTTACCCTTGATCAGAGATGTTAGTAATCAGAGTACATTACTTGAACTGTAATGATGCCACATCAGGTAACCATAATCGTTACTGTGCACAGGTTTTCCATTCATGATCTACTCCAAAAATCATTTGTTAGTACAGTCACATTTAAACTCCATATTAGAGTTCTGTTTAGATAGTGACAATCACATTTGGCACGGGTGCTTGACTTCTGGCAGCCTGTCTTGAACGAATAGGATAAATAAAATCGTCGCTCTCATCCTGAAGTCTCTCCCGCCTTAGTCGACTGCCCTATTAGCTAATATTTTTTTCTCGCATTAGTTTCAGCATAGTAGATTATGAAAGGACTCAATGGAGTTACGCGCAAAATAAAGTACCGAAATTTACTGTCAATTAGTACTTAATTTTATGTTTTTTAAAAATCCAATCTATTTAATTATAATTTAAATGCGTTTAAACATGTAAATACATTAAATATAAGATTTGAAAAAATTGATACGAAAAATTTATATTTTTTATTTATTTTAAAACTGAGCCACATTTGTAGAGTAAAAAAAAAAGGCTAAATCACATTACACTTTGGACCACTAGATACACTAAAAAAAAACTATGATATTCAATGATTCACCTGGATAGCAATGGATAAAGACCGGAAGGTCTGAAATTGAAGAGGAGAATATGTAGGTAAAAGTTTATTTTTCATTGAAAAGAAGAAAAATTAAATCGGCAAACTGATTAAAAACTGTATCGTTTCAATCTCTTTTTGTTGTGTTATTTACTGTTTAGTCAGTACTATTCTAGAAAAATTAGCACGAAGTACGTACATGTTAATGCCCATTATCACACAGTGCGGGGTTAAGCTTTTTATGGGGCCTAGACTGAAAGGACAGAATAGGCCTTTAAAGGAGGTAACCCATCTAACTGAGAGAGGGAGAGAAAGAGAACTTTGACATTTCTAGTGAAGTTCTAAACTTGTGAAGGAATTATATGATATTGTAAATGGTGTTTGTATTATCTGCCAGCATATGGAGTAATTAAAAAAGTAGGAGCTTGAACTCCGAAGTCGTTATTTTTATCGAGCAGAGGATTTTCAGATCGTATGATGATGGATAATCTAACTATAAATATGCAAATATATGAAAGTTTTTGGCCCATGATTGTAATTCAACGCTTAAACTTTAATTGCACTAGGCCTCTTTAAGTCTTCAAAATCGGGGTTCCTTGACCTCTTGGCTCGGGATTATTTGACCTTTATGTAAACCCACTGGCGTACGCAGGGGGGAGTTGTAACCCCATTGCAATGAAATTTTGTATATTTAACATAGAAATAAATAGAGTTATAGCTCTGTAACACCCCGTTGAGCCTAACCCTACTTGTGAGACTTTCTGATGACTATGTGTAAACCAACGCTTTCATCACATATAAAAGAAATTTGTATATGCAATGGGTGAAAAATGGCAGCTAGATAATTTTATTTCTATTTTTGTAAGTAAATTTAATAATATTTTGATTTCGACTTTCATTTGATAATTTGATACGGGATCAAATTTAAAAAAAAAAATAAAAATGAATACGTGTCCTACGAAACTACCATCTACAAAATAGTTAAGGGACCACAATGTTCAAAATTTTTATGAATCTACACTCTTCGTTCACCTCCTACATTTAGTCTAAAAATTCATCCAAGGGAACAAATTCCCCACTATAGCATTCCTCCCTTCCTTTTAGAAATGCCGAATCTCTAAAAACAAGTGTTCTGTGTTAAGTGAATTGTGACCAGAACAAAATCAACAGACCTAATAACTATGACAAGGAGTGACTGACTCATCGCTCCAACCGCTCTGCAGGCCTAATTAGTTACGACCCGAAACAAGAAAAAAAAGAAAAAGGAAGAACAACCATACGAACACACTCGAACGCCTGTTGACCGAAAAGGTATCTAATTTTCCTCTTCAGCTATACTTACACAAAATAAACGGGAAGTCCTGTATATTTTGCGAAGCGTTTCGGAAAATAACTCTCTCAAATTAAATCCAGAAACGTTAAAAGATAGGAAAAAGGAAAGCGAAAGGACATGAAGATAACTTCCTGAACACCCAACTGCAAACATTCGCCGTTAGGGGTCGCTGTCAAGCTGCTGCCTACAAAATTTCGATGCGGATTGTCGGACCTCACAGTTGCAATTTATCCATTGCCGAATCAGGTTCGATCATTCGCTTTACTTGGATTTATAAACGTGTGCGTTGAGATCATGTCTTTGCAAGAGGTAAGATGTTTTCTATCCCCAATAAGACTTTGTGTTTCTTTATTGTATAATTGATAATAATTCTTAGGAAGATTATATGGATCAATGTCTAATAAAAAAAAGTGCAGGAGCCCTAATATTATGTTAAATCGATTAAAAAATCAAATGGCTACAAAAGAATCCATAAATCATATCAATTGTTTATATCCATTTTTCTGGACAACAAAGTTTATGACTTTAATCAAAAATTCATTCTTTTTTCATGAAAGTGTCTATTTAGGGGTTCTGGCTAATATTTAAATAATCGCCAAAAATGAAAAACTACCGGAGCGGGGCTCCGGTGGGCTCCCGCTCAATTTAAGCCATGATCGAAATACAAATAGTGTAGAACGCGTTAGTAATTTGTCGATTCGATTACAGTGAAATGTCGTTAATGGGGATCATGATGAGCCGCCGATTTTTATTCATACAAATGGAAGTCCGCACTAAGCGATGGGCAAATTTTAGTAGCTGAAACTTCAGCCTATTCAGCAGTAACGGATATAATAATAAAGTATACAACGTAAATTAATAAATTACTAAAACAAAATAGTGTATTATGAACGAATAATCCGGAAGAATTTACAACAAAACAAACCAGTGCGATCAAATTTCAGATCCATGCCACCACCGCCCTCTCCTCTGGCTCGAGTTAAAAAAATAAATCCTAAAGGATTGGGAAGTTGCTTTTGGAAAATAGGTAATCACACCTGGGGGGGGGGATCATGCCGTCTTCGATACTTCCTGAAGCTTTTCCTGAAAAATGTATTTTTTTTCTTTGCGCAAGTCTTTTGTCCGCAGTATTTGACGAGCCGGAAGTGTTAAATGAAGTTTTTAACATTGAATGCACATATGCTTCAGATGAAGAAAAATAATTTGTCTAAATTAACGAGAGGGCCTTCTTAAACGAAGCCCCATTAACGAGATTTCACTGTATACTCAATTGGAATTCAGTCATACGCTTTGAAGCTAAGTATTGGTAATCAATATTTTAACATATATAGCATTAGCGTAAGCAGAAACAGTCGTTCCTAGGCACGGCTCAGTAGAATATACAATGCAGGGCTTCTGATTTATGTTGTAAATTTAGCAGTTGTTATAAAAAATGCAGTTTTCATTTAAAAAGAAACTAAATTTTACGTTTAGCTTGAGAAGTGGAGCGAGGGGCAAATTGAGTTTATTAGTAAGCAATTTTGATAGTATATAAAACCTCAATCTCTTCCATTTTTTCCATGCACCCTCTAAACCAAATTTACTAAAACTTTTGAGAGTACTTTTTTTTTAATTTGCTTTAAATTTGATAATCTCACGAATGTTGTTTTTTTTTTTTCACTACGCATGATTCAAGTTTAATTGCTAAAATTCATTGTGTGAACAAATATATTTCAAACTAAATCCGGAATATGAGAAGTGTCTATAAATTGATTTTGATTTTTTAAACTGAAATTTATCTCTAGAAAGCAATATCTCTAAACGAATTTTAAAAGAAAATGTTTTTATAATATATTTAAACATGTATAGCTTTTGCTTAATTTGGAAATCATTTCCTGTTTATCTAGTGATTTTGTTAATAGTTATATGCAGCAAAGTAGAGTTTTCAAAAAAAAAATTTAGGTGGGGGGGAGGCAAGCGCATTGTATACTTCTTCTATACATTACAGTTTATGTAAAATTGCAGTTTCCTTTAAATTATTGGGGGAAGGGGTGGGGCCCATAGGCGTAGCCAGGGGGCAGTTTTGGGTATTGTAACCTCCATCGCAATGAAATTTTGTATATTTAACATAGGAATATATGAGTTGTAGCTCTGTAACCCCTCCCATTAAGCCTATAACCCCCCCTTATGAACTTTCTGCCTACGCCTCTGCACTGGCCCACATAAATGTATACCTATGTTTGTATTCATTAAACAGCAGTAATCGATATAGTATAATCAAAGACTTATCCCCATCACTAGGCCCTTTATTTTAACATGCAGTCGAACTGGGTTATGACAACCCTGATTATAGCGCTAATTCGGCTATTACCTTTAAATTTTGAAGTTCTCTCGCAAGTCCCATAGGGATAACGTTATTTTGCCTCGGTTATAATGTCATAAAATTTCTAAAAACTGATATCACATCAAAATACTCAAAAGAAAATTACTATATATATAGTAGAACCTGTTAAAATGACCACCTTTTGGACTGGACTGCAGTGGTCAGCATAGACAGGTAGTCACTGTATACGACAGACTTTGATATAGGCATGACTAGGTCCTTACCAGTTCTCTCTCTCTTATACAAGTGGTCATTTTATCCAGGTGGTCACTTTACCGTGTTTCACTGTATATAATTTATTTTCTCGTAAAATTTGGGGCGTATAAACTTTATTATTTCATGGTTCAGTTTTACATTGTTATATTTAAACATTTCTTTTTGTATTAGTCTGTATATTTTCCTAAAATAAAGATGTTAAAATAAAATTTATGTATGTGTGTGTCACTAATTGTCATTTATGAAATTTAATACTACGTACTAACATTTTAAAATTATCTATCGGTTATACTGTCACACATTTATAATATAAAAATTATGGCTGATCCTTTAATATCATTATAACCACGTTCTACTGTATTTCTATGGAGATCTTGACCTTTCTAGTCTTCCCCTGTGCTCGATTTTACGTGTCTGGTCTTTTCTACGTCGCTTATAACTCAACTGGAATCAATTATGAAAGTATTTACTTAAAATATATATAATTGTGTATTTATAAATGCAAATTACTTTTTTTAATTATGGTATTATTAGAACTAAACCTAAATTACTTCATCCTCAAAAGAAGATGTGCCGATTAGAATAAACTCCCCGGATGAACATACGCAATATTTCAAATTTGAGAAATACCGTACGCGAGAAATGGGATCAAGAGACGAAATCTAACTTAATCTATTTCTACCACATGTCCTTCCCTATCCAAGTTTCCTTGTATTTTCGAAAGTGGCAGGTCGTCTTGTCAAGATTAACGAAAGCGTTGTGATATAGCTGAATTTTGAAACGCTAGGATGAACTCAATCTGATAACGAAAATTACCTTTTTTTTTCTTAACTAGTGATGTTTTAGGAAACATTTATCTTTCTTCCTCATACCTTAGAAAATGCGGTCAACCCCCTCCCTTCCCCAAGCTTGGCATTGTCATTTGTTACAGTTTTGAACTCACGGTAAACCGTCATATACATGGAAATTATTAGTTTTTTTTTTCGTATGATAGCTAATGCCATCTAAGAAACAGCCCAAATGTTGGGAGGGGCAAGTTAAAGAATATATGTGTGTTTAAACCTTAGAAAAATCCATGTTACAGTTTACAGGCGCAATTAAAACTAAGCCGAATCCCTGCTGGAGAAATGTGACTTTTCCTCGTTTTTTAAAGATCTGCTTCGTCTTCCGTCATGAACTTTTTGCATAACTCAGAAATCTAAATAAAACTGCAGTTAGATGTTTCAGCATTCACATTTTGACCTAAATCTAAAGAATTCCACATTCATAATAGCTTTATTTTTATTTTTAAATGGCACTAAAGTTGAACAATCCCTTTTAAAAGATACAACAATTATATATATATTTTTCATATTCTGGTTAAGAAAGTAGGAAGTCTCTCATTGTGATTTAAATCTTTAGTGCTTCAAATATATAGCCCATGTTGTTGCTTTTTTTATTCACATTTAATTGATGCCACTCTTTTCCAAATATTACTATTAAATATTATAATATTATGTTTTACATATTAAAAGCCAATACTACATATAGTTATTCAGTAGTTTACATCCATTAATTTTGCAGTCGATTTAACATGAGGAAATTTAATATAGTCCATATTAAAGATCGGTTCAACTATATATATTTTAAATTATTTTCCCATTACTTCTATATGAGCCTCCCCATTACTTCTTCTTTTCAAACATAAATTTATAAAAAGACAATATCCTTCTGAAAATACTTAATTTATGAATGAAAAAGAGAGAGCAGCGTCGTACCCGGTGGGGGGTACAGAAGAACAAATGCCCCCCTACAAAAAATTATACATTAAATGACACTTGTGGAAGGCTTCACATGGCGTCTACTTTGCTACTTTTGTTCCCCCACATTGAAAAATCTGGATGCGTCTTTAAGGAAGAGGTGTGTATAGCAACCTCATTACAATTGGTTATATTTGAAATAATTTCGTCCCAAAAATATATATATATTATTACCTGATTCAACCATCCCTTAGAAATAATAGAAATTCAGAAAACTATTTCATTTTCCAACCGAACACTTTGAATTGAACGTGTTTAGATGTATTTAGTTATTTAATTATCGAACTGAAGTTTTTTCACATCTGCGCTATTATTCGATTTATTTAGTTATTCTCACTGCCGAAAGGAACCTCATGAGTTGCTTCGTATCCAAGTAACAGTTTTGCTTCACCTAACACATAAACGACCTTCATCATTGATTCAACCATAATCGATTTTTTTGCATTAGAGAGTTTTCAGAGTAGAAATAAATTTCATTTTTTAATACCTGTATCAAATTACTCATTATTCAAGTGAAGTTAAAACTCTTTGAAAATAATCGGTACGGCAATTGATTAAAATAAAAATAAAAAAATCTTATTTGTGAGATGGTTTGAGCAATATATTTGCACCTTGAAACAACAAGAGCCAATGCTTAATTTGAAAATTTTGGGGAGAGCCAATTTCGGTTGTTATATTTTTTAAATCATAGCAGAGGCGGCCATAGGGGAAGGCGAGTCAGGCACCGCCAAAGACCTCACACAATACTGTATTAATCGCATTAATTTTTCATAACATCAAAAACTGTATGAAAATTCAAATATGTTTCATATAAAAAAATAAATAAAAAATAACTGTACCAGTAACGATTTCAAGTAGTGTAAAATTTCTCTAAGCAAGGAATTACTACAAGATATTACGTTTCTGCAACAAGAAATGAAATATAATTTATGGCCTGCAAATGAGAAGGGAGTCTTATAGATAATGTGAGAAAGGAGAAGAAATTCTAAATAGGATGGATATGCGGTTGAAAGGGAAACTTTTTCTTGGGGAATAGTTTTCATACTGTCACTAAACTGCGTTTTGGCAGTTATCACGTTTGAATTAATTGGTAGTTACCTTTAAATTTCGAAATAGCTGCAGTGGATACATAAAAAAAATTGTGAAAAAATATAAAATAACGAGTTATAATATACATTACTTATCCCGTGATTAAGACCTACGTGTAAATGTGCTTTATTTAAAAGTCTCGTTAAGCCATCGATCTCATCCCGGATTACATATCGCGCAATAGACGTAAAAAGTAAACAAACAGTATTCACAAACAAGTTATGGGTAAAGTTTATCGCACAAAGATAGCGTAATTTTAGCAATTGTTTAGTTATGAATTTATTAGATTTATAAGTCTGCAAAATCAAGTCGCAGTGTTCAAATTAAGTATTAGCACATTCTATTTATTATAGACACTTGAGTCATTTACTGAATATGATCAATATTTAAATATATATTTCATTTTCTTTTAATTTAGTTTTCTATTAATTTGCTCCCCTCCCCCACTCTCAATTAAAAACATTTGGTAAAGCTTTCAAATCTGACACACGGAGATAAGCATCCCATTCATATTTGTTCTTCATGAATTACATAATCTTCCATTCTTCATGAGTCATGTGCAAAATCATCTTTATTGCTGAACTTGTTTTCGTGCGTGATAAATCTTTTAATAGATCTTTGTTTCAAAAGTACTATTTTTGTGCAGTTCCTCTCAGCATACTTCGCTGGCTTTAAATTTTTCCCTAACTACTTTTCTCTCATATTATAATGATGGTTTTCCTTTTCTTTATTGCTTAAAGTACTTTTTTTATTCACTTATTTTTCCTTCGTGCTATGTCATGACCAGTCTATTTTCTGGAGGAAGTGGATGAAGCAGTCCTCATGACATTACTATTACCTGTACCAACGTGTACGTTGTGTGTGTGCTTTTCTCTTTTTTTTTCTCTTATCCAAGCATGAGTGAAAATGGGAAAAAAAAAGAGGGGGGGGGGGCAACGAAAAATATACTATTTCTTTGCAGTTAAAGGGTTGTTCGTGGCATGTTGAGTGAGAACGCTGCCCTCGAAAGACAAGCCATGGTTTAGTAGTTGCGTGAGAGGAGTTTTACCACAGTTTATTGCTTGTCGCAACGGTGCCGTGATTCTTTAACGAACTTGTTGAAAAGAAAGACAATGCGCCTGTAGTAAAACGCTCCCACGAGAGGCGAATGTATAACCATTGGTGCTTTGATTTGACCGTGAACTTTTGAAGGTCAAGGGCATAGTTTGCGAAGGAGAAACTTGTCTTTTTTTACGTTGATTTTCCATACAGGGACGCTAGATTTTCTTCTACTTATACCAGTCAGATTAAAATTTTTGGTTTGTAATTTACCGCCTTTTTCAACTCAATTGTTGAGTGTTTCTTAGAATATTGAAATTACCTACGACATGACAGACTATAGAAATTCGCGCAGCATATACTATTTGTAATTTGAAAGTACTAATACCTCACCAGGTATATTAGTAAGTTATCTATGGGGAAATTTCGTGAACTCTTATAATATGGTGCATTTGAGAGTTTAATAAGTTTGTTGTACCGCTTCTGTTCTAGACTTCGAGACTGAAGGAAGCTCTTGATCTAAAAATTCACAATTCCCCATCACTAATATAAAAAAAAAAAAATCACGGTATTTTATTTTCAGTTGCAATTTTTTATGTTTAAAAAATGTGATGAAATATTGAATAAAGAGCGTGTATGTATATGTGTGTTTTCCAGAAGGAAGAATATTTATTCAAAATGCACCATTAAATATCAAATCTTTCGATGCTCTCATTTTACAAAAACTGTTCACTTCATGTGAAACACGAAATGAACAGTTTTATAAAAAAAAATCCGGTCGATTACTCAATAGAGTCGATTACTCAATAGTCGATAGACTCAATAGAGTGAAGAGATTTACAAATACTCCAGTTAATTTGAAAAATCTAAAAAAAAAAAAAAATTGCCAAAATGTCGTTTAGAAACCAGTTCATTAAATGCTAATGTGTGTGTGTAAGTGTGTGAGTGAGTGAGAAACGCTCTCGCGAATAGACTGACGTTCGTTTACTTGATTACCTGATATGAGAAAACTATTTGAGATTTATATAACATTAGTTATCCTGTACTAGCCATGATGCACTTGAAAACCAAAAAAAAAAATTTAACTGTTTCGACTAAATCCAAACACATGTATAATTTGAACTTAAATATAACATTTCTATAATTATAAACTAATTTGAGAATTTGTGTGTAATTATGTAGTAATAGTTAAGAAATATTCCAAAGTGCTAACATGTTTTATCAAAATTTATTTTCAGAAATTTAGCGCTGCAGCTCAGTCTGTTAAAGATATGAAAACCCGGCCTTCCGATACCGAATTATTGGAACTCTATGCTCTTTACAAACAAGCTATGGGCGGAGATTGTAACATTGGTAAGGTCTTGTGTACTCAACTATTTTAAGGGGTTTATTACCCATACTTGTAACTTTATCATCTCATTGCAGCACCATTCATATTATTAGTTAAAACTCTCACATTTTACATTCATTTTAATGTCCTGAAAATCCTTATTTAAGTTTTTATATTACCAAATGTTTATTTCTAACCTGATGCAATTCGCAATATATGCCTAGTAATTCAAAGTAATAGTAATGTAATACAAAAAATATACCCCTTCGCTTCCTGTTGCATATAATTATAAAACATCAACACCTTAATGGTTTTACCTTTTGAATTTTTAACTATCGGAAGGGTAAAATGGGTTGAAATATAAAGTAGGTTCCCTTTTAAAGCGGCCTTTACGTCACGTATTTCATCATAACAAATTTGACGGCTATATTTTGTAGGTAGTACAAATATATGAAAGTAATTTATTCTAATATATGCAACGTGTGAGTCACGGCACATAAATGAAATATAAGAAAAGTTAGTGTCCAGAAATTCCGAAAATGATAGTAAATTGGAATTTAAATATTTCAATATTTTACGTCTGAACTTTCAATTCAATTTGATTATTTCCCTAATATTCAGTTAATAAAAAATGGAGTAGGCATTCTGAACATCACGAATATTTGCATATTTACTATCACTTGTGTATGATAGGCCAACTGAAATGGAGTTCACGACTTAACGTGAGCTACGTACAACACGTTTGCATCATTAGCATAAATAGGAGCTCGCTTAGCTCCCTTCTAAAGAAAAACGAAACTACTAATGAATGCTATTTGCAGAGCATTGGGGTGAGGGCTACACCGAGACTAGTTACACTAATGGTTTGCGAAGTGAGTGCGGAAGTCGAGGTCTTAGCCATTTGAATACTGGAACGTGTTACTAATGCCTAAATAATAATAAATGAGAAAATAAATTATTGTAAAGAGCTAATGCATCTATAGCAAAAATATTCAACGGTGGCGCATCAACGTGCTATTTGTATACCGATCATTAATGAGGTCATTCGTATTCAGATGAATTTGCAAAATTTAAATTTAAACTTTACTTTCAAGGTGCAAGGTATCAAAATAACCGGTCAGAGGTATTTGTGTACGTGGTGTGTGTTTGTGCCAAGTTCATAACTTGTCAGGTCAATAATTTGTTAATCATAAGTTTTAAGGATCTTTCTGCTTCATTATAGTCCCTGACTCAGAGTCGACCAGTTTGCTGCCTACATTAGTTATTTGAGAACTTTACTTATATAGTTATATTAGTTACCTCATTCCGTAATGTTACTTTAAGAATCTTTATTTACAATGTCATGACCAGCGAATTGTCAAAACTCCCCACCTCCTTGAAGGGGGAACAAATTTACATCAAGCTGAAAGTGGGGAGGACTTGATCATGAGCGTAGAGTTATATGAGCCCGAGCCGTACTCCCACAATGATTTTGAAAACTCTACGTTGCTGCCCTTGACTCTACCCCCCCCCATAATAGTGCTATCAGTACATCTATAAACATAGCTTAAAAACAAATTGTGATCATTTTCTTTAATGTATGTGTGCATTTCCAGTTTCTAAGTGTATATTTCTTTTTAGATAAGCCTGTCGTGACTGACCTCAAGGGAAAGGCTAAGTGGGAAGCATGGAATGGAAAGAAAGGTAAATTTCGAGCATTTTATAAATTTATGCAAAATACATGTTTCTTTCGCTTTTACTTTAAATGTAAATAATGCAAATTTATTTTTTTCGAAAAGATTTTATTTCAAAATATTTCGTAAAAGTTTTGAACCTTTTCGTACTGAGCGTACCTTTTCTAATGAATTCAAGCAAGTCGTTCGAAATGTACCATTGATTTTTTTTAAAGCCCGCTGTCCTGTTTTAAGCAGTATATAACTGTATGCTAATTGTTATAGGACGCTCAAAGTACCATATATGAATTTCTATAATTTCACATTTTATGTGACATTTTGTCAACTTTAATGATAAATATGTAAAAGGAATTATATATACACTTATAGGAACTATACTTTTAAGCTATGTTTATGTTGAACGACGTAAGGAAAAATAAGTTCATGCTGCACCTGGACCTACAGTTTTCAGAGGGACCCGAACCTTTGTTGCTCTGGGATCCACACCCCTGGACTGTGGTGGGCCCACGCTATACTGTTCCATTAGAACCGATCCAGATTAACGGCACAATAAACGAACGTGTTACTACTATGCCAACTCGCAGAGCTGTTTTTAAAGCACAATGGAACCTGGTAAAGTGACCACCTGAATAAAGTGGCCATTTTTTATAAGAGGGAACTGGTAGAGACTTAATCATGCCTATGCCGAAGTCTGTCATGTATAGTGACCACCTGCCTATGGTGACCATTGCAGTCCCGTCCCGAAGGTGGTCACTTTGGGCAGGTACTACCGTACATTTTTAGTATGTTTTCTAGTATGAACATTAAAACGTGGGACGTCAGACTAAATTGCGTACGAGGATTAATGATATAATATTCCTCCAAAATCTCGGTGTTTAAAACATAG
>QLNU02001448.1:10000-14566 GCA_006491805.2 Dysdera silvatica | reverse complement strand
GAACCGGTCATTTGGAAGGTGGTCTTTTTTGCCGCACGTCGAACGGAGTTGGCGAGAAGTGTATATTTATGAAGTTACATGTGTTGTTAGGGAAAAAAGAAGGGGGATGGTTAAAAAAGGGGATGTATTATTGCATATTACAGCAGTTTTCGTAAAATAGTACAGCCGTAATCGCGTACAGTGAAAATCGGTCGTAAAGACCTTCGAGGGACCGTGAATAGTCGGTCCTTATAACCGATCGTCCTCGTAAAAGATTTTTTTTTTTAAAAGCCTTATAGCCTACGGTATCCGTAATGAGAGTTATTAAACTTTTTGTTTTCTAAAACTAAATAAATTTCTATTAAATCCTATTTATAGCCGCAAGTAAATACGTAGTACTTTTTATGTTTTACATTTAAAAATTGAAAAAAGCACTGAAGTATGGAATGCAGAAAACATATGTATTGAATAATATTAATTGCCCTGCGGTGGCGCAGTGTGGTAACGCCTTCTCCAAGTGCGCCGCTAATCCGGGTTCCCCCGTGCAATAAAGAACGCTTACTCAGCAGAGATCTCGTAAAAGATCGCACTGCTCACTGTATGACCCGAATACGACCTTTGAGCCTTGATCATGACCCTTTCGTGACATTCACGAACGCCACTCCGCAGAGATCTCGTAATAGATCGAAATGCTCATTGTATGACCTTGAACATGACCTTTGGAGCCTGATCACACCTCGTGACATTCAATGAACGCTTACTCCGCAGAGATCTCGTAAAAGATCGCACTGCTCACTGTATGACCTTGAACATGACCTTCGTGACATTCAATGAATAAATAACGGTTTGTTTGTTTTTTATGAGGTTCGTTATCGTAAATATTCAGTTTGAGCAGCAGTAAAGTTTCGGATATTTGTAAGGCGGCTGGCAGAAACCGCGTATATGTAAAGTTTGTCGTTGACGCGTCCATTGTGAAACGTGCCGGGTCGTGGAAGAGAAAGTGCCGCGGCATCGAAACGAACGAACCCGTAAGCCGCGGAGAGGGAATAAACCGGACTCTGAAAAAGGAACGAGTTACCCCCTCCCCTCACTCATCATCGATTTTCGCTCACACTTCCCGTTTTTGGCCCCGTTGTTAAGGCAACCCTGGACGTAGAGGAACCAGTTTATCCGAGATCTTCCGCGCAAGGGCGGGTTGGCGCGCGTCAGCGGAAAGGCGTAAAAACGGCTCCTTTTCATCGGGTGCAATGTCGTCACTATATATGTAGGGGGAGGGTTGTCGAGTGAAAAGCGCGCGTGCTTTCTCGAAGGTGTTCGCTGTTTGGCGACGCCGGCTTGAGGTACGTGGCGTTTTTCGCGCGTTCGGCGACCGGCTGCTCGTAGGCAGTTCGTTCCCTCTCGCCAAGTTCCCTTGTCTTCTCGGCATGCCTGCGTTGGGCTCGGTTTTTCGCCGTTGTCCTCGTTGCGGGCGCGTTTGTTTCGTGGAGGGATTCCTGCTTTTGGACTCGACGCTGAGATTGTGAACTCGACGGTCCCGTACTCGCTTTCCGTCCGTGCGGCGTGAAAGAAGTCGTGATGTCGAACCGCAACCGCAGTACGTCGGAAATTTCGTTCGATGCAAGTGCCGTTACGAGGGAGTCCGCCGTCGATTGCGGTACTCCCGGAGACGTCTTGCTTGGCGTTCCCCCCTCCCGGGGGGGGAACGCGAAATGCTTTCGGTAGAGAAAGAAAGAAAGCTACCTGGTTGATCCTGCCAGTAGTCATATGCTTGTCTCAAAGATTAAGCCATGCATGTCTAAGTACATGCCTCACTAAGGCGAAACCGCGAATGGCTCATTAAATCAGTTATGGTTCCTTAGATCGTACCTTACTACTTGGATAACTGTGGTAATTCTAGAGCTAATACATGCAGCGGAGCTCCGACCCTCTGGGGACGAGCGCTTTTATTAGACCAAGACCAATCGGACCTCGTGTCCGTTCTTTGTGGCGACTCTGTATAACTTTGGGCTGATCGCATGGGCTCGTCCCGGCGACGCATCTTTCAAGTGTCTGCCTTATCAACTGTCGATGGTAGGTTATGCGCCTACCATGGTCGTAACGGGTAACGGGGAATCAGGGTTCGATTCCGGAGAGGGAGCCTGAGAAACGGCTACCACATCCAAGGAAGGCAGCAGGCGCGCAAATTACCCACTCCCGGCACGGGGAGGTAGTGACGAAAAATAACAATACGGGACTCTTTTGAGACCCCGTAATTGGAATGAGTACACTCTAAATCCTTTAACGAGGATCTATTGGAGGGCAAGTCTGGTGCCAGCAGCCGCGGTAATTCCAGCTCCAATAGCGTATATTAAAGTTGTTGCGGTTAAAAAGCTCGTAGTTGGATCTCAGTTCCAGACGGGCGGTCCGCCTAACGGTGGTTACTGCCTGGCCTGAACAACCAGTCGGTTTCCCTAGATCATCTTCATCGGTTGTCTTGGGTGACCGACACGTTTACTTTGAAAAAATTAGAGTGCTCAAAGCAGGCGTGACGCCTGAATAATGGTGCATGGAATAATGGAATAGGACCTCGGTTCTATTTTGTTGGTTTTCGGAACACGAGGTAATGATTAAGAGGGACAGACGGGGGCATTCGTATTGCGGTGCTAGAGGTGAAATTCTTGGACCACCGCAAGACGAACTACTGCGAAAGCATTTGCCAAGAATGTTTTCATTAATCAAGAACGAAAGTTAGAGGTTCGAAGGCGATCAGATACCGCCCTAGTTCTAACCATAAACGATGCCAACCAGCGATCCGCCTGAGTTCCTCAAATGACTCGGCGGGCAGCTTCCGGGAAACCAAAGTGTTTGGGTTCCGGGGGAAGTATGGTTGCAAAGCTGAAACTTAAAGGAATTGACGGAAGGGCACCACCAGGAGTGGAGCCTGCGGCTTAATTTGACTCAACACGGGAAAACTTACCCGGCCCGGACACTGGAAGGATTGACAGATTAAGAGCTCTTTCTTGATTCAGTGGGTGGTGGTGCATGGCCATTCTTAGTTGGTGGAGCGATTTGTCTGGTTAATTCCGATAACGAACGAGACTCTAGCCTACTAAATAGGCGTTCCGATCCTTTATGTCGGACGTTCTTCTTAGAGGGACAGGCGGCTTTTAGCCGCACGAGACAGAGCAATAACAGGTCTGTGATGCCCTTAGATGTCCGGGGCCGCACGCGCGCTACACTGAAGGAATCAGCGTGTGCTTTCCCTGTCTGGTAGGACTGGGTAACCCGTTAAACCTCCTTCGTGATAGGGATAGGGGCTTGTAATTCTTCCCCTTGAACGAGGAATTCCCAGTAAGCACGAGTCATAAGCTCGTGTTGATTACGTCCCTGCCCTTTGTACACACCGCCCGTCGCTACTACCGATTGAATGATTTAGTGAGGTCTTCGGACTGGCGCTCGTAGCGACCATTGGCCGCGCCGACGTGCCGGAAAGATGACCAAACTTGATCATTTAGAGGAAGTAAAAGTCGTAACAAGGTTTCCGTAGGTGAACCTTCGGAAGGATCATTACCGTACTTTACTTCGACTGACCGACCGCCGGGGCTGCCGTGGGAGGCCTCGTGAGGGTACCTTTGTTTCCCCCGTCGAAACGCGGCGGGGGAGGTGGCTGGCTTCGGCCGGCCGCTAGGTTCGAAGAGCGTTCGCGTCGAACCGATCGAGACGCGCGCCGCCCTCCCCCACGTGCGCCATGCATGCATACATATCGATCGTCGGGCAGAGTTTCCGAGGAGCAGCGCGGAGCTCCAGGCCGTCACCGCCGTCGAACGGTGCGGCCGGCTCTGTCCGGAGATCTAAAACTCGATTTGTAGCCTTTTTCCGTGCCCCCTTTTTCTCCTCACCGAGAAATTCGCCATTGTCTTGACTGAGTGCCCTACGCGTGCGCACGGGCCGTTTCGAATCGAATTGAAAAAGAAAAATGACTGACAACTCTGAGCAGTGGATCACTCGGCTCACGGGTCGATGAAGAACGCAGCCAGCTGCGAGACTTGGTGTGAATTGCAGGACACATTGAGCACTGATTTTGCGAACGCGCATTGCGGCCTCGGGTCTCGCCCGGGGCCTCGCCTGTCTGAGGGTCGGATGCGACATACCGAGAGGTGAACTTTCCTTCGTTCGTTCGTTCCTTCCTTAATTCCGATCCAAGTTTCGGAAGAGGTAGAACTGGGATCGAAAACCTCACGTGGCCGCTTCGGAGGTGGTAATACGTTACACTCCGTCGGCTCGAGTCTTGGTTCGATGTTGACAGGGAAGACCTCCTTCGGCGTCGTTCTCGACGTGGCCGTGGGAAAGGCGAGTAAGAACCGTTCTTTCTACGACCACGGCTCATCGTTCGAGATGCCGTAACGGGAGATTCTTCGTTCTTTCTCATTTGTCGACCTCAGATCAGACGAGACGACCCGCTGAATTTAAGCATATAAATAAGCGGAGGAAAAGAAACCAACGGGGATTCCCTTAGTAACGGCGAGCGAACAGGGAATAGTCCAGCGCCGAATTTCACGTTCGTTCCGGACGTTTGAAAAATGTGGCGTTTAGGAAGTCGCGTGCCGG
>QLNU02001448.1:0-5000 GCA_006491805.2 Dysdera silvatica | reverse complement strand
TTATGGACAGAAAGAATGCGTGAAAACTGGATTTGGAGTGGAAAGACGACCGCTTCGGGAGGGGTGAGAAGGCGAATGCCCAAAAACGGCGTGGAAAAAGAGTGAGAAATGAGGGAGGTTCGAATATTGGTAGCTTTCGACGGCGACACGGACGAGCTCATTAATTATGCGCAAAATTAGAAAGACCCAAACGGTCCTAACTTTTGATTGAGTGGATGAAATAGAATTCTGTTCTTTGTCCGTGGCGTAGAAAAGTAGGAAGAAGCGTATAAAAAAAGAATGGCATCTGTATGAGGTGTTGAGACGGAATGAGAAACGGAAACGCGATAGATGCATGTTAAAACAGCTCATTAAATATGCGGAAATTTGGTGCCCAAAACGGCCGCGTAAATCAAATTATGGGATGAAAATGAAGTTCTGTTTTTGGCATGAGGCAGGGTACCAGGGGAGAAGTAAAAGGAAGAATCGCTTGCGTACAACGTTTATAGATAGAACGAGAAACGAAAACGTCATCTGTCCATGTTGAAGGAGATACGTGTTCTTGCTTGGGAGTGGCGAGGCAGCAAAGTTTGTTTTTTCAATCGAAAAATCTCGTGGAAGGTGGCTGAGAAGCTTTTTAATAGATACGTTGATGTATCATGAGTACGACGGAGTTCGTTTTTTATAAATAGCGTTATGAAAGGATGTTTTACTGGGGGGATGGGGAATAATTATGAAAAAGACTGGGTGGGTGAACCGGGCATTTGGAAGGTGGTCTTTTTTGCTGCACGTCGAACGGAGTTGGCGAGAAGTGTATATTTATGAAGTTACATGTGTTGTTAGGGAAAAAAGAAGGGGGATGGTTAAAAAAGGGGATGTATTATTGCATATTACAGCAGTTTTCGTACAATAGTACAGCCGAAACCGCGTGCAGTGAAAATCGGTCATAAAGACCTTCAAGGGACCGAGAATAGTCGGTCCTTATAAAAGATTCATTTTTAAAATCCTTGTAGCCTACGGTTTCAAAGTCTAAATGAAAATTTCTTTAATTACAATGAGTTTCGTTATCAGTTTTATAGCCGCAAGTAATTTCGTAGTACTTTCTATGTTTTAAATTTCAAAATTGTATGCAAAAGTACGGAGATACGAAACATCTATTGAATAATGTTTATTGCTTATACAGTGTGTGGCGCGCGCCTTCTCCAAGTGCGCCGCTAATCCGGGTTCCCCCGTGCAATAAAGGACGCTTACTCAGCAGAGATCTCGTAAGAGATCGCACTGCTCATTGTATGACCTTGAACATGACCTTCTTGACATTCAATGAACGCTTACTCCGCAGAGATCTCGTAAAAGATCGCACTGCTCATTGTATGACCTTGAACCTGACCTTTGAACCTTGATCATGACCTTCGTGACATTCCAGGAATGAATAACGATTTGTTTGCTTGTTTTTTTTTTTGAGGTTCGTTATCCTACGGTATTGATAATAAGATTTATTAAAGTTTTTGGTTTCAAAATCTGAATAAAAACGTCTTTAATTACAATGAGTTTATTTTTCGTTTCTATTAAATCCTATTTATAGCCGCAAGTAAATACGTAATACTTTTTATGTTTTAAATTTAAAAATTGTAAAAGCACTGGAGTATGGAATGTATCCTGAGTACGACGGAGTTCGTTTTTTATGAATAGCGTTATGAAAGGATGTTTTACTGGGGGGATGGGGAATAATTATGAAAAAGACTGGGTGGGTGAACCGGTCATTTGGAAGGTGGTCTTTTTTGCTGCACGTCGAACGGAGTAAGCGAAAAGTGTATATTTATAAAGTTACACGTGTTGTTGGGAAAAAAGGAGGGGGATGGTTAAAAAAGGGGATGTATTATTGCATATTACAGCAGTTTTCGTAAAATAGTACAGCCGTAATCGCGTACAGTGAAAATCGGTCATAAAGACCTTCAAGGGACCGAGAATAGTCGGTCCTTATAACCGATCGTCCTCGTAAAAGATTTTTTTTTTTAAAAGCCTTATAGCCTACGGTATCCGTAATGAGATTTATTAAACTTTTTGATTTCGAAATCTAAATAGAATTTCTATTAAATCCCTATTTATAGCCGCAAAGTAAATGCGTAGTACTTTTATGTTTTAAATTTAAAATTGAAAGCACTTTGAAGTATGGATACCCGAAAACATGTATTGAATAATATTAATTGCCCTGCGGTGGCGCAGTGTGGTACCTTCTCCAGTGCGCCGCTAATCAGGTTCCCCGTGCAATAAGGAGAGCAACACTCGGCAGAGATCTCGTAAAAAGATCACTTTTTCTCACTGTATGACCTTGAACATGACCTTTGAGCCTTGATCATGACCTTCGTGACATTCAATGAACGCTTACTCACCGAGATCTCGTAAAAAGATCCGCACTGCTCGCACTGAGCCTTGAACGACCTTTGAGCCTTGATCATGACCTTCGTGACATTCAATGAACGCTTACTCCGCCAGAGATCTCGTAAAGATCGCACTGCTCACTCTTATGACCTTGAACAGCCTTCGTGACATTCAATGAATGAATAACGGTTTGTTGGTTCTTTTTTTGGGAGGGTCATTATCTTTGACATTCGGGTTTTACAGTAATAAAAGTGTGTTGGATATATGTAAGGCGCATGTATGCGAAAACCGCGACAATGCAAAGTTGGTCCTTGACGCGTCCCTTTTCAAACATGCCGTGTCGCGGAAGAGAAAGTGCCGCGTCATCGAAACGAACGATCGAACGAACGAACCCGTAAGCCGCGGAGAGGGAATAAACCGGACTCTGAAAAAGGAACGAGTTACCCCCTCCCACCACTCATCATCGATTTTCGCGCACACTTCCCGTTTTTGGCCCCGTTGTTAAGGCAACCCTGGACGAATCGGAACCAGTTTCTCCGAGATCTTCCGCGCAAGGGCGGGGTGGCGCGCGTCAGCGGACTGGCGTAAAAACGGCTCCTTTTCATCCGGTGCAATGTCGTCACTATATATGTAGGGGGAAGGTTGTCGAGTGGAGAGCGCGCGTGCTTTCTCGACGGCGTTCGCTGTTCGTTTGGCGACGCCGGCTTGAGGTACGGGGCGTTTTTCGCGCGTTCGGCGACCGGCTGCTCGTAGGCAGTTCGTTCCCTCTCGCCAAGTTCAAATGTCTTCTCGGCATGCCTGCGTTGGTCTCGGTTTTTCGCCGTTGTCCTCGTTGCTGGCGCGTTTGTTTCGTGGAGGGATTCCTGCTTTTGGACTCGACGCTGAGATTGTGAACTCGGCGGTCCCGTACTCGCTTTCCGTCCGTGCGGCGTGAAAGAAGTCGTGATGTCGAACCGCAACCGCAGTGCGTCGTGATTCCCGACGGAATTTCGTTCGATGCAAGTGCCGTTACGGGGAGTCCACGCCGTCGATTTGCGGTACTCCCGGAACGTCTTGCCCAGCGTTCCCCTCCCGGGGAACGCAAAATCTTTCGTGAAAGAAGCTACCTGGTTGATCCTGCCAGTAGTCTTATGCTTGTCTCAAGATTAATGTGCATGTCTAAAGTACATGCCTCACTGAAACGAAACCGCGAATGGCTCATTAAATCAGTTATGGTTCACCGTAGATCGTACCTTACTACTTGGATAACTGTGGTAATTCTGAGCTAATACGTACAGCGGAGCTCCGACCCTCTGGGGACGAGCGCTTTATTAGACCAAGACCAATCGGACCTCGTGTCCGTTCTTTGTAACGACTTCTGTATAACTTGGGCTGATCGCATGGGCTCGTCCGGCGGCTGCATCTTTCAAGTGTCTGCTTATCAGCTGTCGATGGTAGGTTATGCGCCTACCATGGTCATGGCGCTGAGTAACGGGGAATCAGGTTCGATTCCGGAGAGGGAGCCTGAGAAACGGCTACCACATCCAAGGAAGGCAGCGGGCGCGCAAATTACCCCCTCCCGGCACGGGGAGGTAGTGACGAAAAATAACAATACGGGACTCTTTTGAGACCCCGTAATTTGAATGAGTACACTCTAAATCCTTTAACGAGGATCTATTGGAGGGCAAGTCTGGTGCCAGCAGCCGCCGTAATTCCAGCTCCAATAGCGTATATTAAAGTTGTTGCGGTTAAAAAGCTCGTAGTTGGATCTCAGTTCCAGACGGGCGGTCCGCCTAACAGTGGTTACTGCCTGGCCTGAACAACCAGTCGGTTTCCCTAGATGATCTTCATCGGTTGTCTTGGGTGACCGACACGTTTACTTTGAAAAAATTAGAGTGCTCAAAGCAGGCGTGACGCCTGACTAATGGTGCATGGAATAATGGAATAGGACCTCGGTTCTATTTTGTTGGTTTTCGGAACACGAGGTAATGATTAAGAGGGACAGACGGGGGCATTCGTATTGCGGTGCTAGGGGTGAAATTCTTGGACCACCGCAAGACGAACTACTGCGAAAGCATTTGCCAAGAATGTTTTCATTAATCAAGAACGAAAGTTAGAGGTTCGAAGGCGATCAGATACCGCCCTGGTTCTAACCATAAACGATGCCAACCAGCGATCCGCCTGAGTTCCTCAAATGACTCGGCGGGCAGCTTCCGGGAAACCAAAGTGTTTGGGTTCCGGGGGAAGTATGGTTACAAAGCTGAAACTTAAAGGAATTGACGGAAGGGCACCACCAGGAGTGGAGCCTGCGGCTTAATTTGACTCTCGCACGGAAAACTTACCCGGCCCGGACACTGGAAGGATTGACAGATAAAGAGCTCTTTCTTGATTCAGTGGGTGGTGGTGCATGGCCGTTCTTAGTTGGTGGAGCGATTTGTCTGGTTAATTCCGATAACGAACGAGACTCTAGCCCACTAAATAGGCGTTCCGATCCTTTATGTCGGACGTTCTTCTTAGAGGGACAGGCGGCTTTTAGCCGCACGAGACAGAGCAATAACAGGTCTGTGATGCCCTTAGGTGTCCGGGGCCGCACGCGCGCTACACTGAAGGAATCAGCGTGTGCTTTCCCTGTCTGGTAGGACTGGGTAACCCGTTAAACCTCC
>QLNU02001435.1:29759-40106 GCA_006491805.2 Dysdera silvatica | reverse complement strand
TGAACAATTGCATCATATGCAAGATAAATATGCTACTAACTTTTGTAAAGCTTTCAACGTTATCCAATAACATGTAAGATCTGTGGATTGAGATATGTTGAACAGACTTCTAATAAACTAAATTTGAGAATTAATAATCACAGATCTCTGGTCAAAAGAGTAGGTGAGATATCTAAAAACCAATATGAATTACACCATTTCTATATTCGTGATTTTAAAAATGTTCAAATTTCTATATTGAACATAGCTAAAGACTTGAAAAAAGGTTGTGGCTGGAGAGTTGTTACATTCAGATTTTAAATTCGCAGTTTCCTTTTGTTCTCAACGCCCAGTGTTTTGGAAGAGAGGAAATCTACAAAAAATTTGATTTCAAACATAGAAACATTTAAAAATATTTTAACAAAACAGTTTTTACTACGAAAAGGTATGAACTTTTATTTAAGAAATCTCAACAATTGTCTACAGAGGAACTAAGCAGTAGAATTATTCAAATATCTTCTGATTTTAAAACTACCTTCAATTTGTTAAGTCTTAAAAAATTTATTTTTTCACATAACAAACTCACTTGTAAAAAATTATATCATTTGCACACCCACGCGACGACTGTGGACTATGTCCGCAGTCGCATTACCGATTTCTGTACAAGCGTCATACCTGCAATGCTGCTGAATGTGCAAGAAGAAACGCTCCACCGTATACAAACGTGTATTGCAGCCGACGATGAGCACACATAATGACATACAGTAGTACGCTGTTCACATTTGCCGAACCAAATACCCACATATTAACAGTTGGCATGTTCTATTCCCGCAATTCACGTACCATTTCGTACTGCAATAGTAATGCTGGACAACTTTATAATTAACTTTTTTTCCGTTTCTTGAATAGTTTTCGAGATAGCAGCTCTACGTTCTGAATTTTTCCGCTAGGTATGTAATTTCAACTGATGATGTTAGAATGGCAAATGTAAATGTAAACTGGCATAAAAATAAAATTTGTATTTGTACGCTGCACGCAGTCTCACCTTGTAGCGCATAGTCACTTCACTCCGTATACAGTACGTACATATACATCATATTCATGCATCTATCTCTCGCAGTGTGACAGTTATCAGCGTGTATAATGACTTTACTAAACCACATTAAAAACCGTGTGTGTGCAATGAAAGTATCGCCCCTACCCAAAGCTTCCCCTCTATGCATAGCTGTACGACAGGGACGTCCTGTACCCCTTAAACTTCCGAAATCACGATTTTTGCCTTTTTAAGGTGGTGAAAACAAAATTGTTTCGTACTAACTAGCTGGTGCTTAGCAACTTTGCAATTGACTTTTTGCCCTTATCTTGAATAGTTTGGAGATAGCAGCTTTAAATTCTGAATTTTTCCGCTAGGGACGCTGTACGCAGTCTGATCTTGTAGCCATAGTCACTTTACTATACCTATACATCACGTTCATACATATAGCTATCTCCATTCAACAGTTATCTGCGTGTATAAGGACTTTACTAACACCCTGTATAATATAATATATATCACACCCTTGCGAAAAAAGTGTTACAACTCAAAATTCGGTGAAAATGAGTTAATGTTACAACCAGATGTAGAAAACAGTGTTGCATCCTGCCGTGCAAAACGTTAGGATATAAGTTATTCAGGTTTCTGTTAGTTGTCACATGCCATTAGATAAACACAGCATACTCCAATTCAGCCAGAAACAGTTTTTCGCGCTTTCTGAAAATTGGGATTTTTTTAGTTGCGACACTTTCATCGCAAGGGGACAATATGTATATAATTACTATAATTTTGCATTTAGTGTGCTTTCGTTATTCAGTTAAAAATACTTTTACTATGTAAATGTGGCGGCGGCGGACAGAAGGGAAGGTCATGGATCTTTTGGTTATTATTATAAAAGGGGAGTTGAGGATTACTTTGCTACTATAAAAATGGGTCGCGGCTTGAAAAAGGTTGAGAATCACTGCTTTAGCTAAAACAACACCTAAGCAACTTGCACTTGGCCCATAAGATTGGTGCTGGCCTATCTCCCAAATCTTCTTTTTTCTTTTTTTAAACAATCACTGCTTTTTAGCCTTCTTTTTTTTCTGTTTTTGGTGTATATCTTCTAATTTTATGCAATTTTTTTAAAAAGACTTACTTTTCATAAAATAGGAATTTTTAAAAGTAAAAATCCCTGCACAAGCTTGAAAGTTGCGATTTTGTATGATGTCACGTTTCTAAAAAGTCACTCTTAGTCTTAAAAAATATCAATACTCTTCATAAATACACTCTATAACAAAAAAATCGATGCACCAAGAAGGAGTTCTCCAATTTCGATAAAAACTGGTGGATGTGAAGAGCATACATAGAAAAAGAACAATTAAAAATTTCAGAACAATTGAATGATTTATTATGAGTTTGACCCTCACATAAAAAGGAGGAAGCACAAGGCGCTATCCACCTAATGCTGGGATTCAAGCAGTCAGCATAAATAATAATAAATGGAGATGTATAGGATATGCTACATTATTATTCATTTGTGTAAAGATTTGAAAGCAACCCAAGTAATTGTTTTAATGAGCCCAACTTTGCCCCCCAAACAATAAACAACTTTGCCCAATAAAACCTTCCTGGGTTGGGTTTTTTTTAAACAGGTTTTATTCAACCCTGGTTACCAACCACTGATGCATAACTTTTTATAATAATGGTAATTTAAATGATACAATTTTTTAATATATACAGATTTTTTTTTACAAAAAAGAACTAGTCAATAAATAAGGTCCTAGAATTTCTAAAAACATACTTAAACAAAATACCACTGTCTTCAATAATTTTCTCTTCAACTTTTGTATAACATAAAAGAAACTGAAAGAAAATTATAAAATATCTGTCATAAAAAATTCTGCATAATTTTAATATAACACACTACTTTTAAACAATGCAAAATTATTAAAGTCATAGAATTACTTAATGACAAATTTTTGCTATAATGCAATATCTGAATCACAAATGCTTCACTAAAAAGTAAATATACTTATTCAAAATTACAACACACATTAATATAAAAAAAAACATACAGAAAAATATATTCTATTAAATGTATATACCTATTAACTCTTGAATTTATTATAACGTCATTGAAAACGTATGCAATTCTATATAAAATTAATATAATATTCACAAATATTACACATTAATTTAACAAGGAACATACCCGATAGCTGTCCCTTCGATTTGCTTGAAATTTTCAAAATAGGTTCAGACCAATGTTTGAAGCATAAACCTCATTGCTGCTGGTTTGTTTTTGGTTTTTTTTGCAAATTCACAGATGTAAAGTTATTAATATTTTAAGATGCTATGAGACTATTATTTTCCTATTGTTAATGGTTAAAGAAATGCCCGGGAGACTAGTGATGCTTTAACAGTTAATTAAAAAATAATAATTTTTCAGTAATTTAAAAATTTAACAATTGGCAATATGCAAAGTAGTTCACTTTGGTGACTTGCATTAATCCATCTCAGTCATTTAAATGACTCATAGTTTTGATCTATTCCTTTAACCTGTTCACTTGAAGTATGTACACTCCTTAGATCACTTTTTCCCCTCTCGTCTTTCTTTTTAGGGGTTGGGGGAGGCAGAATATTCCATCACTTCCATGTTTAAAAATATTTGACTTGGTCACTAACATTTGCTACACAGATGTTATTTGGGCATTATAGGTCTGAGCTTTTTTTGACACATTCACAGACATTTTTCTCCTCAGAATATTTCCAGAATAAAAGATTTATTCATAAAAAATGCTTTGAAAACTAAAATGACAAATCTCAGGAGGACATCTCATGGCCCAGTGGTTGAGAAACACTAATCTAGACCACATATAATTGTAGTAAGCTAGTGTTTGTCTCATATGACCCTATAATTAGTCGTGAAATATATATATATATATATATATGACATACCTTTGAAAATATTTGTCAAAGTAAAGAAACTATTATATATTAATTATACAAATAAAGAAGAGATATAGTATATAAATTATAAGTCTTTAATGATTTCCACTGGATACGGCATAAATTTCTCGAATGTACCAAATTTAACTAGAATTTTTTTATATATATTTACTTGCTGTGCATTTTCTATAGCAGTATTTTCTAAAAAAAGACTAAACACGTCATCTTCAGCAATCGTATCAGGAGATACCAATGACTTTCTTTCATCAACAGGCAACTAAAAATATAAAAAACACAAATGTATATCAAGAAAACTGAATATTACTGATTCAATACCTAAAATAACCTTTTATCTGAAATAATTTAATTTCTCAAAATTAAACAATCAATAAATATCGAAATAATAAGTCCATAAAGAGCTTTCAAAAAGAGCATCAAAACAATCTAATTTGATACACGATTAAAATACTCTAGGAAACTTTTAAGTCAGCGGTAATACTTAATGACACCAACTTCTATTCATATTCATAGTGATTTTGTTACTACTAAAATGTCACAAAGTTATACTGATGATTTACATAAAGTTTCATTTCAGCAAAAGTTTATATTAAGTGTCATCATTGTACCTTTCCTCCCTTCCTATCCTTCTAAGATTTTGTTATCAGTATTGCTACAAGCTAATTCAGAGTCTACCAATTCAGGGTTCATTCACATTTTCAAAATAAAAATTAAGGAGTTTTTGAGTATATATATATATATATATATATGGCCTGCAAAAGGGTTGCTGGTATCTAACTGGAAGGAGACCCACACGCTGAACGTATGTGACGATGTGTGGAACCGGCCAGGCCAGTAACCTAGTGTCCTACCCTGCAGCGAGGCTTGTTGTTCAACTAACCCAGCGATACCAACTTCAAATAGTACAGGTATATGCACCAACATCAAGCCATACCGACGAAGAGGTTGAAGAATTTTATGAAGAAATCAAAGAGTTACACACCAAAGGGAAACAACATATCAAGCTCATCATGGGGGATTTCAATGCAAGAATTGGACAACAGGAACAAGGAGAGACATCGGTTGGTAAATACGGATATGGGGAAAGGAATGAACGTGGCGATCAACTCATCGAATTTGCAGAAGCTGAAAATCTTAGCATCATGAATTCATTTTTTAAGAAGAAACCGCAAAGAAAATGGACATGGAAACACCCAAATGGGGGAACTAGTGAAATTGACTATATCCTGGCAAACAAGAAATCAATTATTGAAGATTGCAGCGTACTGAACAGATTTAATACTGGAAGTGATCATCGAATGGTGAGATGTAAAGTGCACTTAAATACTAAATTAGAACGACAGAAGCTCATTAGGAAACAAGTAAGTAAGAGGGTGGATTTAAAGAAATTAAAAGAAAATACCGAGGCATTCAAGTTGGAATTAAAAAATCGCTTTTCTGCACTGGAAGGACTTATTGAAGAAATTGATATCTCAGAAGCAAATGAAAACATTGTTAAGACAATAGTTGAAACTGCTGGGGAAATTGGTGGTGTAACCTGTAAAAAGCACAATAGCAAATTATCTGAGAAGACGAAACAGCTCATGAAAAGGCGAAGAGATATGAAGGTGGACAATCAAAATACCAGTTCCAGGATTGAGTACATAGAACTTTGTAAAACTCTGCGCAAAAGCATGAAAGAAGACATAAGAAAATTCAACTGTGAGCTAGTAAGGAAAGCCATTGAAAATAACAAGAGCCTTAGGGTTGTTAAAGGAAGTTTATCTGTTGGGAAGAAACACATCATTGCATTAAAAGGAGAGGATGGCACCGTAACAAGAAATAGGGAAGAAATACTTAGAAGAGTTGAAGAATTCTACAAAAATCTATACGAAAGTAACAGTGGATTAAACGAAGACTCTGAGATAGTCGAAGGAACAGCTCCTAAAATCTTAAAAGAAGAAGTTTCATTTGCAATAAAAAGTATGAAGAAAGGAAGAGCCCCTGGTGATGATGGTATTACATTAGATATCCTAAAAGAAGCTGGAGAATATGTAGAAGACATACTTGCAAAATTCTTTACCAAATGTCTTAACAGCGGTAACATACCAAACCAATGGGATTCTGCAACAGTAATTCTTTTGCATAAAAAAGGTGATAAAGAGGATTTGAAAAATTACCGACCAATTAGCTTGTTACCTGCTATTTATAAAATCTTCACAAAAGTGCTAACACATCGCCTGCAGAAAAAATTAGATGCAGCTCAACCAAGAGAACAAGCTGGATTTCGAAGTGGATTCAGTACAGTGGACCATATTCAAGTATTAAGAGAATTAATTGAAAGAACACATGAATATGAACTTCCATTGTGTGTTGCATTTATTGACTATGAGAAGGCCTTTGACTCTATTAAAACATCAGCAGTCATCAACTCTTTAAGATCAACAGACATTGAGGATGTGTACATTGACATGGTGAAACGTGTGTATAAAAATGCAAGTGCAAAATTTCGGTTACATAAAGATACCAAAACTATCAAAATTGGTAAAGGTGTGAGGCAGGGAGATACCATTTCTCCAAAACTTTTTACTTCAGCTTTACAGATGATTTTTCAGCTGATAAATTGGAATAACAAGGGAATAAAAATAAATGGTGAATATTTAAATCATCTGCGGTTTGCTGATGACATTGTTATTTTTTCAACGAACCCATCAGAACTCCAAGACATGGTACAGGAGCTCTCAACTAGAAGTAAAGAAGTTGGACTCAAGATGAACCTACAAAAAACTAAGATCATGTTCAATAATTTTGTAGAGGAAACAAAAATACAAGTTGACAACATTGAGCTAGAAATTGCTGATTCATATATTTACCTTGGCCAGCTGATTTCAATGGATGGCAACATTATGAAAGAACTCAACAGACGTATTAAACTTGGCTGGAGTGCATTTGGAAGAAACAGTTTTATCCTGAAGGGGAAATTGCCTTTGTGTCTAAAAAGAAAGGTCTTCAACCAGTGTGTATTGCCAGTCCTCTCTTATGGATCAGAGACATGGAGTCTAACAGTTGGAGCAATACGAAAGTTACAGACAACGCAAAGGAGCATGGAGAGGTGCATGCTTGGAATAACTAGGAGAGATCGAAAAAGAAACACTTGGGTGAGAGAGCAAACTAGAGTAGAGGACATCATTGTTAAAGTAAAAGGGCTGAAATGGCGATGGGCTGGGCATATTGCAAGAAGAACTGATCAACGATGGACAACAGAAATTCTGAACTGGATTCCAAGAGACCACCGAAGACCTAGAAAACGTCCTCAAACTAGATGGGTGGATGAAATAAGAAAACAGGTTGGGGTGACGTGGAAACGAATGGCCCAGGATAGACTTGTGTGGAAAGCATTTGGAGAGACCTTCATCCAGCAGTGGATAGATAATGGTTGAATATGATGATGATGACACTGAAATGCCAGAAAAACTGGTACAGGCGTGCGTATGCAAATAACGGAGCTTTGCAACCAATCAGCGTAACGCGATGCTGTCGGCAGCACCTATATAAGACAAGAGATGTCTGGCAAAGCTGTTAGATCGGTTCTTGCCGCTACAATGGCAGGTTATCAAGATTTAAGTGATTTTGAACGTGGCATTATAGACGGCACAAGAGAGATGGAACATAGCATCTCCGAGATAGCGACAAAATTTGGATTTTCACATATGACCATTTCACAGGTATACCGTGAATATCAGGAATCCGGTAAAACATCAAATTTCTGACAGCGGTGTTGCCGGAAAAAGACCTTGAAAGAACAGGACCTTCGACGACTGACGAGAATCGTTAAACGAGATAGACGTGCAACACTTCTTCAAATTGCCGCGGATTTCAATGCTGGGGCATCAACAAGTGTCAGCATGCGAACTGTTCAACGAACCATCATTGATATGGGCTTTCGGAGCCGAAGGTCCAATCGTGTACCATTGTTGACTGAACGGCACAAAGCTTTACGCCTCGTCTGGGCCCGCCAACACCGCCATTGGACTGTTGATGACTGGAAACACGTTGCCTGGTCTGACGAGTCTCGTTTCCAATTGCATCAGGCGGATGGACGTGTACGGATATGAAGACAACCTCATGAATCCATGGACCCTACATGTCAACAGGGGACTGTTCAAGCTGGTGGAGCTTCTGTGATGGTATGGGGCGTGTGCATTTGGCGTGATATGGGACCCCTGATCAGTGTTGCCAGATCTGAAGACTAAAAAGCAGCAAACTGTGCTCCAAAAGTAGCGGATTTGAATTATGTATAGCCCAAACATAAAAATGAACTGTTTAGCAAAATGGAACACAAACTAAAAATATTAGCTTAAATGTGGGAAGAACTGCCAAGTTAATGATTTTCCATGGTATCTCAAAGTGTACAATCTAGATTAAAACAAGCATGTGCTATTGTGTGTCATGACAGATATAGACTTCCATTGGGGGGGTCCAAGAACAAAATTTGCCATGGTCCTGGAATAATACCCTTTGTTTATCATGAAAGTTGATATTTTTTACAGTGAAAAATTATATTTTTGGGGTCATGACCTCTGTGACCTCATTCCTATACCCGCTCTTGATTGTAATTACGTACTGTAACACAGAAAAATAGAAAAATTGATCTCACCGATGTAGCTCCGTAGTTTGCACCTTCGAACCTATAGCGAACCTATATACCTATATGCTGGAAGGTTTCCACAGAACTGCCATGTTAAACAAATTTCGGAGTCATGTGACGTCCACTCTAGTACATAAGGTCTTTGTGATTAAAAAGTACCAAAACAAGAATTGAACCACAGAGACCTTATTAGAATTGAACGAGTATCAAACACGTTATGTTTTAGTAAAACTTTCGTTCACTTTCAATAGAAATGTCCAACAAATAAAATTTTTATTGCATTATGTAATACTAATATAGTAAAACCTCTTTACAACACTATTATATTATATGGACCGAGAAAAATTACCGTTTTAGAGCGGTGTTTCTCAACGTGGGGACCACGCTGCATGGGGGGGGAGGGCAATTTGACCCTTAAGGGGAGGAATTCGAAAATGAACTCCGCTGTACACAATGGAATAAAAATGGGACCACTGTACATAACTAATGCAATATATATATAATTAATATAATGTGCGTGATGTAATATATTCATATAATATAATTTTGTATTTAATGTGTTTTAGGGGGTCATAAATAATTGTGGGGGTCGCGAATCTTTCAGTTAATATTCAAGTGGATCGCTGCTTGAAAAGGATCGAGAGCTACTGTTTCAGAGGGATTTATCGGATGTCGTTGTAGGGAGGTTTTACTGTAATATTTTGTGATTTTATATATGAAAATCAAAAAGTACTTTTCATATTTATAGCCTGAATATAATTAAAAATATCCCAATAAGTAGCGTGTCGCCGAATTCGAAATTTTTGTAGCGAGAGCATTTAAAACATCGCCCAGTGCGCTACTTGTAGCCCAATCTGGCACCACTGCCCTGGTATGTCTAGAGACAACTCTGACAGGTACGTAAGCATCATGTCCGATCACCTACACCCATTCATGTCCATTGTGCATTCCGACGGACTTGGACAATTTCAGCATGATAATGCGACACCCCACACATCGAGAGTTGCTACCGAGTGGCTCCAGGAACACTCTTCTGACTTTAGACACTTCCATTGGCCACCTAAATCGCCAGACATAAACATTATCGAGCATATCTGGGATGCCTTGCAACGTGCTGTTCAGAAGAGATCTCTACCTCCTTGCACTCCTATGGATTGGTGGACTGCCCTGCAGGATTCCTGGTGTGAATTGTCTCCAGGATACCTTCAGACATTAGTCGAGTCCATGCCACATCGTGTTGCCTTCTGCATGCGGGGGAGGAGAGACTATCACGATGTGGGTAGGTGTACAAGTTCTTCTGACACTTCAGTGTGTATATATATATATGTATTTAAGGACCCCAAACATTTTAAGAAATCCTTTTTGAACTACTAATGTAATTATTTATAATAATCATTATTTTAAATAGCTCGCAACAAAAACTGAAAAATTAGACATAGTTTGCACTACAAGAAATCTTAGGTTAATAGAAAAAGTTATGCACAACTCATTAGGACAAATTAACTGCTTTCATCTGATACACAGTTATTAATGACAACCAGTTAAAATTGGAAAATTCCACAAGGAAGTAAAACTGAAAAATTATACGCCTACCCAATTTTATAATTTAATCTAAAATAACTGTAAAAGTTTTTATGTATATACGCACAATTTCTGCTGCAGTATATTATTTTAGATTAAATATTGGTAGTTTTTTCAGTATCTAAATAACAACAACTTAAAATGAAAGACCATGTGTAAAACACATTCAATTTGTAAA
>QLNU02001433.1:0-11137 GCA_006491805.2 Dysdera silvatica | reverse complement strand
ACCACGTATTGCTGGGTTAGTTGAACAACAAGCCTCGCTGCTCGATCTGATGTACTTTCAACTTCCAGAAGACAGTCTTTAATTCTTTTGTTGATTAAGAAGCCAACACCACTTGTTCTTCCAGTTTCCGTTCCTCTATAATAAAACAAATGTCCGCTTTTCAGTTCCACCAACTCTTCACCTTTTCTTCTAACTTCACTGAGTCCTACAATGTCCCATTTGATCTTGTCTAGTTCCTCTTCCAATTCCTGAAGTTTTGCTTCAGAAGCAAGGGATCGTCCATTATACACATTATATATGTACTCAATAAATATATATATGTGTGTGTGTATAATGGACAATCACTTGCTCTAAACTTCAAGGTGGAAAGAGCTTGAAAATCAACAGGGCTGTCAGAGAATCAGAAAAAAGTGAAGATGGGCACAAACATTGTTTAATGAAAGAATGGAAAACTGTCCCCTTATAGTGTAAGTACATAGAACTTTGTAAAACTCTGCGCAAAAACATGAAAGAAGATATAAGAAAATTCAATTGTGAGTTAGTAAGGAAGGCCATTGAAAGCAACAAGAGCCTTAGGGTTGTTAAAGGGAGTTTGTCTATTGGGAAGAAACACATCATTGCATTAAAAGGAGAGGATGGCACCGTAACAAGAAATAGGGAAGAAATACTTAGAAGAGTTGAAGAATTCTACAAAAATCTATACGAAAGTAACAGTGGATTAAACGAAGACATTGAAATAGTCGAAGGAACAGCTCCTAAAATCTTAAAAGAAGAAGTTTCATTTGCAATAAAAAATATGAAGAAAGGAAGAGCCCCTGGTGATGATGGTATTACATTAGATATCTTAAAAGAAGCTGGAGAATATGTAGAAGACATACTTGCAAAATTCTTTACCAAATGTCTTAACAGCGGTAACATACCAAACCAATGGGATTCTGCAACAGTAATTCTTTTGCATAAAAAAGGTGATAAAGAGGATTTGAAAAATTACCGACCAATTAGCTTGTTACCTGCTATTTATAAAATCTTCACAAAAGTGCTAACACATCGCCTGCAGAAAAAATTAGATGCAGCTCAACCAAGAGAACAAGCTGGATTTCGAAGTGGATTCAGTACAGTGGACCATATTCAAGTATTAAGAGAATTAATTGAAAGAACACATGAATATGAACTTCCATTGTGTGTTGCATTTATTGACTATGAGAAGGCCTTTGACTCTATTAAAACATCAGCAGTCATCAACTCTTTAAGATCAGCAGACATCGAGGATGTGTACATTGACATGGTGAAATGTGTGTATAAAAATGCAAGTGCAAAATTTCGGTTACATAAAGATACCAAAACTATTAAAATTGGTAAAGGTGTGAGGCAGGGAGATACCATTTCTCCAAAACGTCTTTTGGCAGATGTAGGATGGTTCTCACAATGAATATTTCATAGAACCAAAATTACTATGAAAGAGATGCCCTTTAGAAATAATCTTGTTGACACGCCTTTTCAAGGCAGTGATCAATGCGCACAAACACGTCATCTTGCCACTGAGGAGTATCCAACCTTAGGCACAATGGATCACTTCTCATTTCTTCTTCTTTGCCTCGTGATTATAAACAACATCGATGAAGATAGACAAGAAAGGATTAATTAAGCTTATAATTAATCTCTGTATTGTAACAAAATTAATATCCCATAATTTTTGGTTCCTCATTTTTCTTGAATCAGTGGATGCATATATTGGGGAGAGGCTTCCCCCCACATACCAATTTTGGATTCTGGCATTGTACCTAGGCCCTGCACTCTCCTAAATTTGTAAATCTTGCAAAAGTAGCTCCATTTTGAAGATGCATCTTTTCATTTATTGAAGGGTTTAGCATAGAATGCGACCCTTGCTATTCTTGCACTATAAAAATACAACCAACCAATTGAACAATTTGAAAATAGTAATCAAAATTTGAAGTAGGGTAAAATCAGATTTTAAGTAAGAAAAAAACGATATTGGTGTGATTAATCGCCAAATACATTAAAGCAGCGAGCATTTGGTGAGTTACCATAGTCCAAAATAGTGCCCGTAAACCTACTGTATATGTAAAATAATATGTCTCCAGTAACTTCATTCAGCTTGATTTGTGATTCAAAATACATATGTAAAAGTAGATTGCTGAAATAACTTTAAATTGTACATTTATCCTTTATTATGGAGGTGGCTTGTAGGATCGTTTGTGGCAGTAAAAAATATGCCATACAAGCCATAGTGGCTGGTAGAAATTTTGGTACTTCCTTATTATAGTAGTCCCCAAGGAAAAATCGCCAAGTGACAATAATGTATCACCAAGATTGGTAGTTAAATCTCACTAAACATTGATAACCCTAAAGAAATGGCACATGTTTTTATTATTGTCATATTACTTATCTATTAACGTTAATAAATAATATATACTATCTGTCCTTGTTTGGTGCACAATGACTTTTGCTGTCCTTGCATCTTAAATTTACAACTGACCAACCTTAATGTTAAAAACATTTCGTTAACCTAAGAAACTTTTTTTGTTAATGGAGGAATGTTTTGAAACTTGTTATTGTAAATTTTTATTTTTACTATTGCAAGGTTTACAAATTCAACAGAATGTGGGGCCTGATTATCTAATGTCAGTGGGGTCCTTCCCCCCCCCCCCTACTAGACAAGGACACATACTGATTCAGGAAAATTACTGGATTCCAAAAACATCTAGAAAATAAAATTTCATTATGTTGGACAGTCGCTATGGCCAATGGCTAGTTTGGACGACTTACAAGCTTGGCGACAACCATGGCATAATCATAATCGTGGGGCTGCTGTAACAAGAAAGTGCCAAAATTTTTCATTTTGGTGAGAGTTGCATTATATCCTAACATTTTTTTTTTTTTTTAGATTTGGTAAATTTTCTGTGATTTCTTACTTTTATTACACTTAATATTATATGATGCCAAAACCTGGATCCTCCAAAACTTGTCTGTGTATATCCTAGGCTAAGTAGAATCAGATGATTACTAGGGTGGGTTTAGTAGTCATGCTATTATAGTAGAAATAGGAAGGTGTATCTGTACTTTTATACACTAATTGCAACTGGTGAGTATTAACGAAGTTTTCTTCTAACAGCATTGCAGTTCTGGTAAATTCTTTTTTTTTTTAATCTGTATTGAAATTTTCTATTATCATAGTCTTACGCTTAATTTCCATGTTCTCAAATTCTGGTAGATTGGTGGGTTATAAGAGGAGTATATGCGGAAATGGTTTTTGCTTTTCATTACCATAAATCTTTATTACTTCATATTAAATTTTCGTCACAGCCTATCCTTTTAACTATTGTAAATATTTCAGTCTCTCTCTAATACCAACTACTTATAATATTCTGCTAGCAATTTTTCATATCTTTTCTATTAAGTACAGCACCCTCTCAATAACATCCTTCTAATTAATGAACCTTTCCATTTATGGTCGTATTTTGTAGTTCTAGCAAATGCTTCATAGTGTTAATGTATTTCTGGTTAACAACCCCATTTTTTTACCGACTTTATTGCTCTTTTTTTGCCAAAACGTTTTAGTAATGGAATTAAGAAGTTGGATCAAATTTATGATGCGACAGTAAAAGGAAAACTGGTTGATTCAGTGAAGATACATTGGGGCAATTCCATCAAAACAAAAACTAAGAAGTCAAAATTTCAAACAGTATCAATATAGCTATATCATATTTCATTTTAAAGCTTAAAATATCTGTTTTCTATATATGCTATCCATTTTTTAATATATCTCAAGTGCAAGAATTTTTTCACTTTGACGTGTTACCGTATAAAATAATCAAAAATTTGTTTTTACAAAACTAATTTTTCTCCTGCCCATTTTTAATAGAAAAACAAACAACAGAAATCAACTGATACTAAATTTTGTATAGCTCATATAAGCTTACGGTTCTGTGCAAAAATTATATTTTTTGACAAAAAGAAATTTCAATAATTTTAAAATTTATATTACTGGAATTTTTATGTTACGTCCATAACAAAAATAAAGCAAAAGTTGTCATAATCTCTGAAAAAAATCAATGAATATTAAAATTTTTTCTGGTGGTCTTAGCTTTTCTGTAAGTAAATGATTTGCCATAAATCAAATTCTTCCAGGAGTTTTCATTAAAGAAAAAAATGATGTTACAGACCTAACATCTTGATTAATGTTACGTCCGTAACAAATACCTGTAGAACTTAATTTAAGCAAACAAATGTAGAAATAACCCTAACTGCTATGTAATGCTAAGAGAAACCATAATTTGATATTTGGCTGCTTAAAATTCTCTATATGAATCAATTAAAACAAAGTAACAATTTAATAAAAATAATTTTGTATATTAAATATCTTCAAATACATGTATCTGTGCTTCTTTTTTTTTCCTTATAAACAGCACACCAAATTTATTAATTCCGGGAGCAATAATTACACAAAAATAATTGTCAACAGTATTTGAAAATATTATATATTTCTTCAATTTGACAACATAATTACTCATAATCAATCCAAGAAAGAAAGATATGATCATCACTCGAATACATGGAAAGAAAATCAAGTGCTAAAAAAGATATTTATTCATGGTTTTGACTGAGATGTTTCAAATTTTCAGAAGTGAAAATCAAAACATTGAGATTGGATTCTCATATTTTGCTTTGCTTAGACCACAACTTCCTCTTTCACTTGAAGCACCTCCTAATCTGTGTGTATGTATATACCATGCCAATTTTGAGTTCCTTGTTTGTAGTATAAACAACATGTTACCTATCTTCCCCAGTAGATCAAAGGAATTGGCAGAGAATTTGGTATGTGAAAAAGAAAATGAAGAATGTATGTTAGGCAAATGTGTCACATGTGAAAGTCAGTATGAAAACTCGAAAAGTAGCATTCAAAATAAATTTGAATTAATATCCCGATATGTTTGGGATGTTAATTCAGAAAGAATAATGGTGCAGGAAGGAACTCTTGATGATGTTGTAATTAAGATTTAGAAGAAAAGGTTCTACATTTTTAGAGCATTGTTTCATAAAGCATATACAAAGCCTTTATTTTTAAGGTTGGAAGAATAAAGTATAATAGAGAAAATGCATACTTAAAGTTGACTTTAGCGAGAACTTCACTGTTGCACAGGAAGATGAAGTGCAAAGCATCCACTGGACAAATGATCAAATTTTTATATATATATAGCAATTGCATATATATCTGTAGAAACATATTCATATGCTTTATTTTCATATTATATGGAGTACAATAAAACTTCATTTCACATTTTTAACTGCAAAATGTTTTAGGACTTGAAAAAAAAATGTTCCTTAACTGGAATGTGTCGAAACCTTATCTGACGGTGCTGCCCAGTGCTTTAAGCAATGATTTTCATGATCATTATGTAATATAACATATGGAATTCAAGATTATAACTTGCATCTTAATTGGTACATTTTTGCATATCTCATGGCAAAAGAGCAGTAGATGGAGTGGATGGAACGATAAAGAATCGTGTATGGCAAAAAGTGAAGGCTAGAAAAGCGTTTGTCAGTAATGCTGATGGGTGTAGCCAGGGAGAAGTTTGGGAGGTTGTAACCTATCGCAATGAAGTTTTGCATATTTAACATAGGAATATACAAGTTGTAGCTCTGTAACCCCTCCCATTACTATAACCCCTCCCTTATGAACTTTCTGTCTGTGCCTATGGTAATGCTTTGCCTTTTTTGCAGTGTGCTGCATCAATAACATAAAAGATAACTATTATCTATATACCTGAAGCAGAAATCAAAAGCGAAACTGAAAAATTAGAGAAGTGTTCGCAGAATATTAGGAATTTGCCAAAAACACATCAGATATATTGTGTTTAAATGCAACAAATTTAGTGAGGTTTGTTACTACATGAGATAAAGGAGATATTTTTTATTTCAGAATGATTGATGATTTGTCACCAGTAATTAAACGTAGCTGTATGAGAACAAGCACAGATGACCATAATGAAGGCATTCAATTTGGAAAACGGATATTGGTGCAATTTATTTCAGAACATAAAAGCGCACTTCGCTTTGTGATCATTGAGCAACTAAGCCACGGTACCGCAACAGTTAAGTTTTTGAAGAAATCTGGTCTTAAATTTGTTTGGACTACAGAAGAAAACATTGCTGTAATTGATAAGCTTCAAATAAGAAAAGTACTACTTGAATATACCACAGATTTAGAAGAAAAAATTAGTTTTTCTGAATAGATTTGTAAAAGTCACCTTTCTCTTGAAAATTTTTCTCTATATGTACCAAAAAACTGGGTAAATAATTTTCAAACTACACCCTGAAGCTTTCGTCTCTTAATATTTTAGCTTTTAAAATGTTTTTTTAATGGCAGCTTTTAACTCTCTAAGCATTTCCCTCTCTCTCACTTAGTATACAAGATGGACCAGCTTAAGTTGATACTGTAAAATATCTAAAAAAAATAAGCATTTTACAAAAAAAAAAAGTTTGAAACACAGTTGTTTATTTTTTTCACACCGAATAAGAAATATGGGTTTCTCTTTAAAAAAAAAAAAGTTTGACCTTCAAATGACCTTGAAAACGACCCCCCCCAAGTCAAATATAGATGATGAAACACACTTTCCCTCTTTAAGACAAGCAACTTTCATTTCAAAATTTTTATTTTTTGTAAAACACTTATTTTTTTTAGATATTTTACAGTATCAACTTAAACTGGTCCACCCAGTATTTGACAGCAGAGAATGTTACGTCCGAAACACCAAATTGTTACGTCTGTCTTACCATATGTAATGTCATAAACATATGGTAATTTTCCCAGTTTTCTCATGAAGACATCCCCATATTCTTCAATAAAATCAAAGTCTTTTATGATGTTTGTGAATCTGGTAGATCTGTCAATAAGACCCAATTTTTCACATGCTTGTAATCCCAGCAAAGCATTAGACTCCTGATTCACCACATAAAACACTAGAACATTGAGCTTGTTTCCAAACTTACATTTTAACTGACAAGTTCCTAAAATTTTTAGACTGTGACCCGTGAGTGATTTCAAGCATTTATCTGTTTTCTTTAGATTTTGATTTACCCCCATCTGACGGAACTCATTTACCGGTATTATATTTACTTCTGACCCTGTATCAATCTTAAATGAAAGTTTAGAATTGTTTACTAATACAGTTTCTTTCCATTCAGACTTAGAACTATATACTTGTCCAACAATGGATTCCAAAACCAATGAGTTACCCTCATCCAAATTGGACGGCACATTATCTCCGACTTCATTTTTTTTATTCTTACAAGCAGTAGAGAAATGATTTAATTTTTTACACTTATGACATTTTTTCCCCCCATGCTGGGCATTGCCCAAAAGCATGTTTAGTTTTACGTCTGGGACAGCTTTTATTTTTAAACTCAGTTTGGACTCGTATATCATTTCTATTAAAATCAGCTTTCTGTTTGTGTTCAATGATTTTCTAAAAATTCTTATGCTTTACTCTCTCAACAGCCTCTGCTTTCGCTGCATGCACTTCTTTCATTAATTTAACTTGTTTTTCTCCTTTGTCCTGTAAATTTTAGAGCTTTTACCAAATTTAAGTCAGATTCAATCAGCAACTTTTCTTTTACGCTTAAATCTGTTATACAAATTATTAGTAAATCTCTAAACTCTTTTCTTATGTTTCAAAAGAGCAGTCCTTAGCGAGATTTTTTAGGTTGGTAACGAAGGAATCAGTGGTTTCATTTTCTTGCTGAACGTAATTGAAAAATTTGTAGCGGGCTATAACAGTATTTTTCTTAGGTTCAAAATACTTATTGAAATTTTCTAATACAACATCAAATTTATTGGTGTCATCATCTGGTAACTTAAAACTGTTGTATATTTCAATACATTCATCACCCGTACTACTTAATAGTAAAACAACTTTTAGGTTATCGGGCTTACCCACCTTTTCCATGGTTTCTAAATACAGCATAAATCTCTGTTTAAACTTTGTCCAGTTTTCAGCCAGATTGCCGTTTAATTTCATACCCAATGGTGCTTTCACATCCATTTCATAACGAAAAAAAATCTGCTTACCGTTTTCTTCTTTTTTTTCACTTAATGGTCTAAAATTTTCCCTGCAACAGACGTGATTTAAAACATTCTATTTCTGCACCCAGCTGCCACCATGTTACATACTTTACCTGTTCTATCTACTATTAACTTTTATAAGATCAACACTTTAATTTCTAGTTAATTTAATAAGCAAAAGATTATAGGTTGACGTTCAGTTACTGACATGTTGCTGTTCTAGCATAGCATCCAAGAGGGTACGTTATCCCACACAAGTTGTGTTTAACAAGACTAAAATCACAATTACAGTTAATATGATAATAATGTCATCTAAAAATAATCTTAAACCACTGGCGAATCCAAGTGGGGATGATGGGGACTCCCATTCATTCCCCCTCTTGAGCCAGTATTAAATTATGGAAAATGAAAAGTACCGGATACTCGGCTTGAAATAAGAATAGGAAATAAATCCTCTCCCCCATTTGAAACATTTCTGGATCCACTATTGTCTTAACCTCTCATATAAAATGCTAAATTACTTACCTAATTAGTAGGGCAGGCAGGATAACGTCTGATTATTTGAGCAGTACATTTTTCTTAAATGGGCTTGTTGCATATGTTAAAACCATCCACAGTTTTGTTTCCACATTAAGTAGCATTGGCGACATTTTCGATTATTTTTTACCAATTCTTTATTAAAGCTCTTTACTATTGTGCAACTGGTCGATGGCATCATTACCGATTGTCCATTTCGTAAATCTTCAACGAGCAGTTGAATAAAGCTTCTTCTACCGATTTCATCATGCGTTACTTCTTAGACGACAATACATGCATTTATGGCAGAAAAGTCTCTAACATGTTATAAAATACTTGAAAGGGCCAGCGTCGGGACACTGATTTCACAAAATATTTTTTGCCATTTGATCTGCAACATCCACGTCACATTTTGTAGAGATATTTCTCTAAATTGATCTCGTGAAACAGTTTCCCCAAATTATAGGTGTATCCATTGTGCAATCCAAAGGTCTTCTAATTCGATACTTTTTGTTTTCCACATACTGTGTTTTATATTTGGTTTCAAACATGCTGTCTATAATAAAGTATTCTGTAATGATCTTCCAGTTGAGTTGCTATTTGCTGTAGAAATATCCTACAGAGTTTCATCTTTTGCTCATTTGTGTGTCCTATTTGTTCCTTAAATTACCTCCCTCAGAGGAGCCTGATGCTATCCGAATAAAAGATAATGGAATATTCGTTTCTTCTTCGCCTTTGAATAATAAACTTTCATTTGATAATAAAAGATTATAATTAATATCACTAACTAAATCTACTACTCTACATTGATTTTCATCAAATTTATTTTCTGAAGTTCTTGCATCAATTTCACAGCTTCTTCAACACTTACGTTAGTCCCTGTCTTTGCGATATAATATTCAACTGGTCACTAAATTCAGTTATAAAATTTAAAAAAAAAAATGCAGAAGTAAAATTTCAACTGTTAATCAGTTTTTGGTTAAGTGGACTGCGACAGAAGTTAAAATGAATGCAAAAATGACAAACATATGCTCTGTGCAATTTTTCAAAGTTGTTATTTAGCATGGATTACCACTAACACTTCTCATCAGTTGCAATTATTTAGTACATGGTTTATATTAGGTCTAGGAATGCAAGTGTTTTTCATGGCCATCTATTTTCTATTTACGTTCCTCTTGATTTCACGGATTGATAGAATACTAACGTTATAATCAAGCCAAAATATCTCGTTCACAGATTGAAATTCAATCAGTAAAAAAAATCTGAACAATTCCATGCTGTTTACATAATTCTTATATATTATTAATTAGTCTTATATTATTTATATTTATCATAATTATTATTATCATTACTTTATACATCATATTATTCTTGTTAATTGATTATTATTGTAATTACTTACATAAAAATATCAACATGGTCAAATGGACTGCTTCCGCGGTTCTAAGTATGTATGTCTATAACTTTGGTTTTCTGCAATGTACTTTTTTAAAACTTTATTTATGCCATTAGGAACATATTTTAGGAAAAGTCAAGAATTTTCAGCTTTAAAACATGAAAAGTTTAAAATATATTCGAGTTTAAACTTCACAAGTGGTCAGTTTGATCACAGCCATGGTTCTAGTGTTAAAGATTCATGATTTCGGCTTTTAAGAATCAGTCTTTCCACCTGAAATTTGGTGATTTTGTGGCGAAGCAGGGCAAGTAAACTAGCTTTGTTTAAGGTTATTTGAGAAACTAGTTTTCTCACTCTTCTTCGAGCATATTACTGGGATGGAGATTACTATAAGACAAAGAGGGCTATTATGAATAAGAGAGAATTTCTTGAATGGGGTTGGGGATGTAAAATCAGTTTAAAACAAATCTTTTATTAAGAAAATGACTCCTAAGTAAAGATGTCTTTGTGCTTGGATTAGAATCTTAGAGTTTCAGTTAGTCATTTAACATTTTGCTAGTGCCCTATTCACGTCATGGCCCAAGAGAGACAAATTTTTAGTTCACTTGAAAAGCAAAATTGGAACAAACTTGAAAAAAAAAAGAAGGAAAAAATACAATGTTCGAGAAGAAGGTGGTTCTTCTACAGCAAAACAGTCACTGGAAGCCATGAATATTAGCAGAAAAACACATGAATCTGAGGAAGTTTATGGGCGATTTTATGATTTAGAAAGAGACGTGCACGAGCTTATTACAGACTCATTAGTTCAAACCAGAGTTGGCAAGTTTCTGCCAAGGTGGTTAAAACCAGCATGGCAGAAACTAGTTTCTGCCACAAAAGTGGCAATAACCAGCAGAAACCCGGGAAATAATTATTTCATGCATTGAAAACTTAACAAAATACCCCAAATTGTAAAAGAGAATGCATTATAAAGTAAAATAGGTTTAGTGACAATGTTTATAGTATTTATTGGAAGGTTACATCATAGCAAATTCTATATATTTATTCTATAATTTTTCATAGCAGTCTATAATAAAATATCAGTTTTGGTGCGATTTCCTAATTCAAATAATTTCTTAATTTTTCATGAATAGACAAAA
>QLNU02001430.1:0-13058 GCA_006491805.2 Dysdera silvatica | reverse complement strand
TGAAAATTTGATTCATGAAAATGTTGCAAATTAAATCCATTACATATTAACTAATATTACCGTTTGTGAAAAGTGATGAAAGAGTTATAGCAAGGTATGAAGAGGGCGAAATTTAACCACCATACATAATAGTGTAGGTCAGGTTAATTTATAAATTGGAAAAATGAATCAGAATTATATGGTGTGAGGATTAAGCACTTGTGCAAAGCCAGTTAGTTAACTCCGAGACTGTAAAATACTCTGAATCCGAAGAATTATAAATCAGGAAATAACACAGAAGAAAATGAATGAAAACTTAAGTGGTGTCCTTACTTCACGTTAACTTACATATGCACTCTATAACGAAAGAATCGATGCACAAAGAAGGAGTTGTCCGAATGCGATAAAAATTAGTGCATATGAAGAAAATAAATAGAAAAATAAACGATTAAAATTTCAGAACAATTGAATGATTTATTGCAGAGTTTGACCGTTACAAAAGGAGGAAGTCAATAAGGCGTTGGTCCACCTCTGGCCTGGATGCAAGCTGTCACCCGGCGTGGCATAGACTGATAAAGATCTCGGATAGTGTCCCGCGGAATTTCTTGCCAAATTGTCTTCGACTGTCTGGCTAAATCGTCAACATTCCAGGATGGTTGCAATTGCCTTTCCGTAGGTCCCAAATGTGCTCTATAGGAGAGAGATCAGGAGACCTAGATTGCCAAGGAAGTATTGGGCAAGCTTGAAGACAATTCATAGCAACACGCGTCGTGTGCGGCTGGGCATTGTCTTGTTGAAACGTAAGTCTGGGGTGTCGCAAAAGGAACAGTAACACAACCGGTCGTAGAATGTCGTCTACGTACCGCTGTGCTGTAAGTGTGCCAGAAATGACCACCAAAGGGGTCCAGCTATCAAAGGAGATGGCACCCTACACCATAACGCCCTGTTGTGGGCATGTGTGGCGTGCGATAGTAAGGGTAGGATCCCCACGCTGCCTGGACGTCTCCAGTTATCGTCAGGACACAGTTGAAAACGGGACTCGTCACTAAAGACTATACGTCCCCAGTCATCGCAGTTCCAAGTTGATCGAGCCCGGCACCACTGTAATCGGACTTCACGGTGCAAAGGCGTGAGAGGTAAGCGGCGTAATGGTCGGCGCGAGTGTAAATTCCTCTCCGTCAGTCATTTGCACAGGGTCATGTTGGACACATGTGTGCAGGCTTCACGTTGGATAGTTGATAACGACGAATCCGGTGCTGTGACAGCTGCTCTAACAATTGCTCTGTCTTCCCGTTCTGTTGTGGCCCTAGGTCGACCACTGCCATCCCGACGCTCACATTTGTCGTTGTTTACCCACTCTTGCCAGCACCGTCCAATCGCCGCATTGCTTCGACCCACATGTCCAGCGATTCTTCGATTCGTCCAACCAGCCTCTTTCAATCCGATAGCAAGACCTTTTTCAAACTCTGACGTATGCTCGTAATGAGTACGAATCTTTCGGCAAGCCTTAGTTACAGTCAACATAAGACATCCACAATCAAAATGCAACAGAAATTTTGACCACATATTAAGAATCGCTCCTTATATACACCTGTTGAATGCGCACTTCCCATGCGTTGGAGTTCCCGCTTTTCATTCATTGGACATCAAGTTTTCATCATTTGCATGTTCGGTCAAAATGTCTTTGCATACGAAATTTCATTATAATTCCAATTCCAATTGGCAACTCCTTTTGGTGCGTCGATTTTTTTATTATAGAGTGTAATTATAGAAATGATAAATTATAAGTTTTTTTTATTACGTTTGAATTTTTGTGGTCATCAAAAATCCGAGAAAAGATAAAAAATTTGCAGGCTTTCTCGAATCAGGGCACATTTAAAGTTCGGAAGAACTTTTAGTGAATTTTCAATAGTAAATTTTAAAGTAAAAATTTCAAAACCTATTATAAATTAGCCTCAGAAAGTCCTTTTGAAAATTAAAGTCGAGTGATACAGGGGCGAACTGGGTCCTTTCAAAGGGCGCATACCCTGTATTATCGGAGGACGCGAATCCTTGTCCATTCGGAGGTGCGAATTCTATCGCTCACGAGGGCACACCGACCCAGTCCGCCCTTGGATTCGTACAAAGAATAAAGAATATACTCAATGCCACAATTGCCAATTGTTTGGTCGATCTCTAACTGCTGCAAAGTAAATATAAGATGTGCTCTAGAGTCTGCAATGGAGACACATACCCTCTCCATCCCATGTGCAAATTGTAATGACAAGAAGTTCATTGTCGGATTAAAGATTTTATAGGCCCTGTGCCGAAAGATCAAAAGGGGCCATCCTAAAGAAAGTTTCCTCTCTAAAAACTGGATTTTCGATGAAAATTAAAGCAAAAAAATGCATATATTGTGACATCGCCTATTTCGGTACATGGAACTGCAGTTGCCATTTAGTACATTGATATTATAAACTCTAAAATACGTGATAAATTCAATCTTTATAACTTATTTTTCATTATTTAACGACAATCGATATTTTCAGACTTGTGCTTCAAAAAGTTGAAAGTGAATGGAAAACTATCAGGAAGTTAAGTTAGTTCGTCTGGAGTTGTTCGACGCTCTGGATTGTTGAATGTTTGGATTGACAGAAGTGTGAATTGGTTTTGGAAGTTGTAGCTTATATATATATATATATATATATATATATATATCATATTCAACCATTATCTATCCACTGCTGGATGAAGGTCTCTCCAAATGCTTTCCACACAAGTCTATCCTGAGCAATTCGCTTCCACGTCACCCCAACCTGTTTTCTTATTTCATCCACCCATCTAGTTTGAGGACGTTTTCTAGGTCTTCGGTGGTCTCTTGGAATCCAGTTCAGAATTTCTGTTGTCCATCGTTGATCAGTTCTTCTTGCAATATGCCCAGCCCATCGCCATTTCAGCCCTTTTACTTTAACAATGATGTCCTCTACTCTAGTTTGCTCTCTCACCCAAGTGTTTCTTTTTCGATCTCTCCTAGTTATTCCAAGCATGCACCTCTCCATGCTCCTTTGCGTTGTCTGTAACTTTCGTATTGCTCCAACTGTTAGACTCCATGTCTCTGATCCATAAGAGAGGACTGGCAATACACACTGGTTGAAGACCTTTCTTTTTAGACACAAAGGCAATTTCCCCTTCAGGATAAAACTGTTTCTTCCAAATGCACTCAAATATATATATATATATATATATATATAATTTTAGCGTTTCTGTTGAAGTTCCAAGATTAAGATGGAGCTATTTAAGGTTGTAAATTATTAGTAGTTTAAAAGGAAAAATCAGGTAGAAAATGGAAAAGTTTTTCATTGTTATACATGCAGGCGCTTTTAGGCTTGAAAAGCGGGTGTATGATTCTATTGCATGAGACAAATGAGCTAAAGAAGAAAGGGCCCAAATGCCAAAATCGTAACTTTTACACAACAAAGAACTAGGGATCGACCGATGGCAAAATTTAGCCGATGGACCGATGCCGATTTTTTACCGATTTTTCTATTTCCTATCTTCGCCGACGCCGATTGAAAAGCCAACTTTTTTATATTCCATCGGCCGATTGCTGATGCCAGTGTTTTCAATTATTATTAATTAGTACAAATTTTAAAATTATATCATGATATAAACCTGTATATTTATGAAGGATATTTCCTTGTAATTAACTTTTTTTTTTCATATACTTACTGGATTTCCTTTTTAGACTATGTTTTCTTTTAGATTTCTCGCTATCCGATAACCCAAAATTTTGCATTTCAGGTTTTTGCGTACGTATAGGAAAAAAAAATCGCGTTTAGCATGTCACGTAAGATATAAAATCCAATGAAAATGAAACAACCAAGAAACCACAACCATATTCAATGGACAGATGAAACAGGCGCAATAGCTACTAGGAAAATGAAGGCGGAAAACTGCTCACTCCTTTAACGTACTGTGAACTTCAAACCGAAACTAAAACGGGAAATTCCTTTCGGAGTACTCTAGAAACGCATTCAAAATTCAATTTCATCACACGTAAGCAGTGACGATTCTAGACAAACAAATTTGGGGGTACAAATTCCTGCCTGTGTGCACGGGCGCCGCAGCGGGGCTCGTGCACATAGGCAGGATAATAAAATCCGATTACATTTGGGGTGGCATGGCTACCTGGCCCAAGCCTAGAACCGCCACTGCACGTAAGGCACACAAAATCTTTTTTAGATAAACAAAAACTCGAAAGAAACTATGCAGCAAGAATCACAACGACACGAGACAAAGAAAAGGCGGAATCTCATGCGCCTCACTAGGGATTGACCGATAGATCGGCATATACATCGGCATCGAATTGAAAAAAGTGAAAATCATCGGTAAATAGGCCGATTGTATTAGCCATTAGCTGATGTATTGGCCGATGTTATATTTTTTTACCCCTTGATAAAAATCCGAGGAACAGATCGCAATTTTCGGCTTTACCGCCGCCAACTTCTCAGCTTCTATCTGCAAGCGCCATCTACATTTTTGTAAACATGTCGAATGATGGCATTTTCGAATTTTAAACCTTTTCTCTACGGCCTACTAGGATAGAAATTTGCTATTCGTGGATTTTTCTCTCTAGATCCAAAATTGTCTGAGCAGTGATGAATTCTGTTTCTGGCGTCGCCCTTCGATGTGTGAAGATCGTTAGATTTGTTTTTTCTTTGTCTCGTGTCTTTGTGATTCTTCTGCGTAATTGCTATCTTTCGAATTTTCGTTTATCTAAAAAGATCTTTGTGTGCCTTACGTGTAGTGTCGGTTCTAGGTTAGGGAAGGGGTGCCATGGCCCCCAAATGTAATCGGATTTTATTATACTGCCTATGTTTGCACGAGCTCCGCTGCGGCGCCCGTGCACATAGGCAGAAATTTGTATCCCCAAATTTGTTTGTCTAGAATCGTTACTGCTTACGTGTGATGAAGTTGAATTTTGAATACGTTTCTAGAGTACTCCGAAAGGAATTTCCTGTTTTAGTTTCGGTTTGAAGTCCACAGTACGTTAAAGAAGTGCGCTGTTTTCCGCCTTCATTTGCCTAGTATCTGTATCCTGTTCCATCCGCCTGTTGAATACGATTATGAATTTTCCGTTGTTTAATTTTCTGTGGATTTTATATCCTGTGTGACATACTAAACGTGAAACTTTTTTTTTTTTGCTATACTTGCACAAAAGCCTGAACTGCGAAGTTTTTGTATTATTGGATAGCGAGAAATCGAGAAGAAAAAATAGTCTGAAGTGGAAATCCAGTGAATATGTGAAAAAATTTAATTATAAGAAAATATCCTTCATAAATATAGATGTTCATATTATAATGTAATCATTAAAAATTTTACTAATTATTAACAATAATCGAAAATATCGGTAATCGTCCGACGGAATATAAAAAAAAAATGGTTGTTCGATCGACATCGGCGATGGTATGAAATTGAACAATCGGCATCAGTCCATCGGCCAAATTTTGCCATCGGTCGATTTCTATTCCTCAATATTGAAGAGCAACGTCTGAAACCGAATTCGTCACTGCTCAGACAATTTTGAATCTAGACAAAAATATGTTCCATGAATAGCAAACTTTTATCCCAGAAGGCCGTAAAGAAAATTTTTAAAATGCGAAATTGGCATCATTCGAAATGTCTACAAAAATATAACAGGTGCTTGCGGATAGAAGTCGAGAAGTTTGCGGAGGTAAAGCCGAAAATTGCGATCTGTTTTCCCGATTTTTATCGAAGGATGGGGGGATGTAACAATCGGCCAATACGATTGGCCGATTGACCGATGATTTTCAGTTTTTTCAATCGGCTGCTGATGTCGATTTATGAAAACATGAATAAATCAGCCCCGATTGATCGGCAGATTCTTACAAAGAACATTTAGTTGGTATGATGAATGATGACTCAACTATGGATATACAAATATACGAAATTTTTTGGTTCATAATCAAAATTTAAATTAAATGATTCTTAAACAGATATAAGACTCTGGGGGACGCACAGTGTGATATTTTAGCAATCTAAGTAGAAAAAATTATTAAACCACACATAAAGCATTTTAATTATTGTTTGGAGGCCGTTATGTGTAAAATACATAAAAATGTATATATTCTTTATATATTAAGGCATTTGAAAAATAATAATAATAATAATAATAACAATTTCAAATCATTTTCCGGCTCCATGTTATAGAAAAATTAAATTATTGGGCCAATAAGATATTAATACTTTACACGCAGTTTTATAATAAAAAACGCTGATAATTATTACATGAACATCAAATAAGCTCTACTTTTCTAAAAACACATAAATTTTTATGCTACAAAAATAATAACGTAACACAAAATACTCGAAATCACTATTGTCAGTGAAATCTTCTAACGGATCTTGTGATATGATTGATGAATAATCACCCTCTACTGAATTCTACCCTCTATTCACTGAATTCAAATCTCTCGAGAGTTCCAATAATACCAAAATTTCTGAAATAATTTTTCCGCGCTTTGCATGAGAAGAAGTACCTAAACTTGCAATCAGTGGGTCTGAGGTGACAAGCAACCTATTAAGTAAATTTGTGTTTGCGTCAATTCTTGATGTTTTCCTAGTAAAAATTTCTCTGCATTTCAACTTGTGTTTATTTATCGTCTCTTGAGCTTCTTCTGAAAGCTGATTTATCAGAAGGATACAAGAGGCAATAATAACTCTTCCTTGAAATAGTATTTTATGTATGCTTACAGGCATTGAATACCAAGAATATTTACTAATGAGCAGGTACTGCTTGTGGTTTGCGTACCTATCAAATTTATCCGAATTTATTTTGAAGACACAATTAAAACATTTTAAAGTGATGTGAAATCGTTTGGTCAGCTCCACATTGACTCCAGTTACTTCGTTATCATTAGCGTTTGTTTGCTGTTTGGTCATGTTTATCAACAAACCCAACTTACTTTTAAATTTTTCTTGAACATATTTCTTTTTTCTGAGTAGATTTGTTTTTATTTTCTGCGCCTAGAATTTCCCATGCTTTTATTTCTAGGTGATATGAAATTTGGAGTAGATATTCTAATAAATGTATCCACGAATGTAGAGGTGATATTCCAAATATATGAAAGTCTTAGTTTACCTCCTTTTTTTAAAAGTACGTTTAGCAGTGCCTGGTTGAAGATGATGCAGGGCTTTTCCAAATTAAGGTTTTAGATTCATCAGTACCAGCGCAAAAATGTATAAGTATCATAAATATACTAAACAAACATTCATCTGTAGAACACTCTTCAGAAAATTTGTAGCGGTACTTATTTTTATTCGATACATAACGACCTCATTTTATTATCATTTTAAGGACACTATTTTCGAGCAAATGCAAAAACTGAAATACTTCTTGAATTTTACATAATTGTGTTATAGTGTATGGTCAATGGGCGGTTGGAGTGCTATTTAAACCGATACTGCTGTTATGGTAATTCCAGTAGGATAACATAATAATTTTGCCTTTTTAACTTTGTAATAAGGTGGATAAAAATTATAATTAAAGGGTTTGACTTGGTGACGTATAACGTTGTACTGCCACGTTGACAGGTTGGCAACCACAATTAACGCCAGCGCTTGATCTGCAGAAAGATTTGCTAGCTTTCGAAGGTAAGATATACGGGCCTTCTTTATTGTTGTGCTTCTTTTTGGAGATGCAATGTCAAGCTCTTTAACGATGGCAGCAGAATCCCTTTTCCCCTCCCTTCCGAAATTTAATTCCAGCCGCCACTGGTCTAGGGTTCAACTTTTCGTTTTCTGGACTTAAAACCACATGCACCGAAACGCTTCATAGGGCTACCAGTTTTTACTTAGGCCATTATGCGTTGAGGTACCTCGTGTAGATTCATTCACATGGTCAGAAAATGTAAGATTTCCTTTCAACCAGGAGGAATTATCATACAGGAATCGCTCTTGATGCCTTGCTGTTTTATCCCACCTTTGCTCAATTTTTTTTTCTTCTTCTTCTTCTTCTTCTTCTTCTCTCGTGTCCTAAGTACCTATTAAATATTTTTCCAATATTCGGCAGCATATAAAGCTCTGCCATTTACCTTCGCCAGATCTTCCCTTGTGCAAGTTATGGACATTCTCGGACATACCAGTAAGTGATCGTAGTTCTGAATCATGCCGCACTCGTCGTCATTACCCATCTCCCATTTAATTAGGTTTGTTTTGCACCGGGTGACCTCGGTCCGCAAGCGGTTGAGGGACTTCCATGTAGAGAAAGGTAGTTGAAGTCCTTTTAGTCCTGATTCTAGAAGTTTTATCGAAGTAAGCGGCATCATTGCTTTCCACAGCGACATCTGTCGTGCTTCCGGAGAAGTTTTCAGTTCTTCTGTTGAGTTTATAAAACTTTTTCTAGATTTTAATCTAACAGTCTGTATCTTGTGCTCGTACAAAGGATGGCGAGGGTCTTCCTTCTGTTTCAAGCGCTCGATTTCAGTTGCAATTCTCCTGCGCACTACAGGTGGTGCTATACCTATTATAGGATATATGCTTGAGATAGGAGTCGGCTTAAGGCATCCTGTAACTATACGGACAGTCTCGTTCACTGCGACATCCACTTGTTTGGAGTGAGCTGAGCACCTCCATACCGGTGCTGCATATTCCGCCGTAGAAATACTTAGTGCCGATCCCGTAGTACGCAGGACGTCTGGTTGTGCTCCCCAGGATGAACCGGTTAGTTTACGCAGTATGTTATTCCTAGCACAGACTTTTTTCTTGGTGTCATGGCAATGCTCTTTAAAGGTAAGAGTTCTATGAAGCTTAACGCCTAGGTATTTTGGGTTGTTAGAATGTTCTAATCGTTGGCCTTTCCAGTTGACTTTTTATTGAAGCTTCTAATTGTTACTTTTATACTTGTTAAAACAGTATCTGAAACGGATAGGTTGCCTAATACATTTAAAATATAAACAATTAGGGCATCAAATCTTGACTGTTTCGAATTTGTTACCCATAGGTTAAAAAGGGACTGACGAGTAATTGGCGGAGTCATTCTGGAAAACAAACAAAAAAATTCAGTGCGCAAACTTGCGCAAATTTGTTTTAGGTTTTGAATAGCTAATGAATCTAGTCTTAGTTATTATATAGTAACTTAACTGTATAAAACGGTGTATAATATAGTAAAAGTCCAGTTATAAATTAAAATTACTTCACCTTTACATGAAAATCACTCATCTACTTAAAAATAAGCTTCCGGGTAAATAAAATGGTATTTTGAAAAATTAAAGCACTTAATATTATGTTTATAAAGTGAAATTAATAATGTAAGGATACAAATATCGCTGGAGACTGCTGAGGTAACACACTCGTTAAGAAAACTTGGACAAATGACTTCAGTGGGTTACTACCATGCACTTCTAGTGCAAGTGGGGACATCTTTTGACTAATTTTGGGAAAATCCCGCCCATTTCTTCAGAAAAATAACTACGGCGTATTAAAAGAGGGATATTTTGCTATTCGGATAAGAAATATGTTTAATCATTGGGTTAGTGGCTAAATTGAATTTTTTCCAGAGATTTCTAAAATATCGCATGGTGTGGCCGGGAGAAAGTGAGTTGCATATAATCGATGCTTATGATTAATTGTTTTAAATTAAGTTTGTGATTAATCACTGCGTGTGTTTAATATTTATGATTACCTATTTCATACATTTAATGTTTGTTAATAATCGTTGTATATTATCTATACATATGATTGATTAATCGTCGCATATGATCGATGCATGCGTTTACTCGTTGCATATAATCGTTATATTCGCTTAATCGTTGCATATGATCAATTGTTCGAAAAAATTCGATATATGTGTGATATCCAAAAATGTAAATTTGAATCATAATCGCTTTTAACGAGGAGAGTTCAACATGCGCAAGCATATTATCGAATTAATTAAAAAATTATATTAATACTTATTATATAAATTAGAAAAATAACAATTCGCTAATTATACGAACAATTCGTTCGAAAAAATATCGAGGCCCATTTTATAGAGGAATTGAATTTTTAATGAATTGGTATAAAGAAATTATTTTAGATGAGATGCTGTTGACTTTCCTTTCGCGCTTGGCGAGAAACGTGTTCGTAAACTGAATTAAAACTGATTACACAGCTTAAAAAATAAGAATAAAATCTAAACTAATTAGCTCCGAAAAATTTGATGATCTGAAACAAATACCTTTGCTTCCCTTAGGCGATAAAAATTATTCACAGAAAATTTTCTTAAAAAACATTAATATAATATAATATATGGAGATGAGGAGATAAGAGACGATGTTGCCCTTAAAAATATTTGTCTCGAGGCATCAAAATGAGGAAAAATTAAAATGCGTTAAAAAAAACCCGACTTTTTCGCGAAAAGGAACATTGCCAAAAAACGCAAAATTTTAATGGATAGTTAATAATAATAGAAAAAAAATATTTCTTTATTTAAAATGCAATCTAAAGAATTTTTCAATGATTAGTTTCTATATATTTAAAAAAGAAAACCACAATTTTCAGTAAAATGGTTACAAAAACATTAAATTTGTTACAAAGACAAATGCGCAGTCATATAATGCAATAAGATATACTTTAACTATCTCGACAAATGCGCATTCTCAAATTTAAATATATTGCACTGAGTGCTGGGCATTGTTATCTTACAACAAGTTTTACTAACTTTTCCCACTTTTGAATAAATTTTAATTTATTCTTAAGTTTCAGTTAAAGAATGAACCTACTGAGATAATAAAAAAGACACAAGTTTTTTTTATAAACCTTTAGAATAAAATGCTTGGATTTCATATTCAGCTATGTGCCAATTATATGGACCAAATAAATTGCAGGTGATTCCTCCCACCTATTCACTCTCTCTCTCTTACATATTTCCCATTTTTTCCACATTGCTTATTCTGTCAGTTTCCACACACTTCCTCTTCCATTCATATTTCCCTTTTTGCGCTTTCTTTCTTCTGAAGACATCTCACTATCCTCAACTCTTCCTTTTATAAGCTGCTGCACTGATGTTCATTTCTACTGGTTTGCCTTCATGATTTCTGCCTCCTAAACCTTTCCTAAGTGACTCTCAGCACGAGTATTTCTGCGGAGCAGAGTACCTTCTCTTGTTCGTTATTTTTGCCTATTCCTTGCATCTTTCTATGATAAAGTCACATAAATTGTTTATATACATCACCTTTGAGTTTGTTTTGACACTTTTATCAGATAGTATTTCTGACTTATGGCCTCACATTCTCCAGCTCAACAGAATACCGCTTCTTTCGTCATTTCCACAACTCCTTCTAACATGGGTTCCAGATATCTAGAATTTACTATTATTAAGTTCGTCCATACTTTTTCTATAAATAATTATTTATTTAAACGATATAAAATATGAGTTGACTTTATCTTAAATAAGAAACTTATTTATATAAAAAATAATCTAATATTTATTATTTAAAACCTCTAAAAATGTATCTAGCTTTGTGCTTGGATTAAATATACATTTTCATAATAACGAGGATATCAATTTTGGAACGAAAATACACTAACAAGGATTATAATACTAATCAATTAAAATTAATAAGATTAAAAATATTTGCGTTCAAAATATTCTGAGTTATAAAAGCTGGATTGTGAATCACTGCCAATTAATATTAATTACATGAATATGCAAATTATTTTGCACTCATTTCAAAACGACCTCAAGCCAAGAAATGCTTTGAATTTCAAATAATTAGGATTATTTTGATGGACAGAAAGCTGAGTTTAATAATTCTTATTAATGGTAATATCTAACTTCAGTTATCAAGGCGCTTCTTTTGCTCTTTTAGAACAGAAATGCTAATCTATCTAGATTCGTGTAGTATATTTTACGACTAATGTGATTCTGAGCCCTTTAGGTATCGAACGTTTTATTTCAAGAGGGCCTAATGAAAGCAACATTTCTAATTGGAGTTGAATTTAAATATGCCTCCAATATGCACGAAACAAAAAGTCTGTTTATAGTAAAGATGAAACGATACACTGCGCAAAATATTAAATAAAATAAAATACATTAACACAGTTTAAATAAATATAATGGTTTATATCTATTTCGGAAGCGTGTTTAGGTTTCCTTCTTCAGAACCTTAGTCACACTAGCATTGTCTACGTCTGTCAATGCCAAATTACTAATCAAAAATTAGTTCGGATAAACCAGTTGTGGGTCCGTAGCCGCGTCTTTTGCTATGGGACGAATGAAGTTTCTCCAAATAGAGGACATGGAATTGAACGGAAGCTGATGGTTAACAGTAGAAGAGGAATGCGAAAGAATATGGAAGGCTTCGAAGAAATTGAGGTCGGCTGGTGAAGAAACTTTCTCTATTAGATGGGCCTTGTCGAAAGAAAATTTATGGCCAGCTTCCCAGGCGTGTTTGGCTAAAGCAGATTTTTCCAGTTGTTGTTTACGCACGTAGGCTTCATGCTCTTTAAGCCGAAATCGAAGGGCCCGACGTGTTTGACCAATATAAACACGATTACACTGGCATGGAATGGAGTAAATTCCCCATTCTAATAGAGAAAGTTTTTTCACCAGCCGACCTCAATTTCTTTGAAACCTTCTATATTCTTTCGCATTCATCTTCTACTGTTAACGATCACTACCGTTCAATTCTATGTCCTATATTTGGAGAAATTTCATTCGTCCTATAGCAAAAGACACTGCTACGGACCCACACCTGGTTTACCCGAACTAATTTTGGACTAGCAATTTGGCATCGACAGTCTTTCTAGCACGTGTGCCACATTAGTGTAACTAGGGTTCTGAAGAAGGAAGCCTAAACGCGCTTCCGAAATAGCTATAAACCATCGTATTTATCTAAACTGTGTTAATGTATTTTATTTAAAAACCTGTTTATTAAGGTTTTGTTTAATCTTAATGAATATGTTTTCTCGATAAATATAAACACGTTTTCACAGACAAATATAAACATGTTTTACAGGCGTGTTTTCACAGACGAATATAAACATGTTTTCACAGACAAATATAAACATGTTTTTACAGACAAATATAAACATGTTTT
>QLNU02001426.1:0-18935 GCA_006491805.2 Dysdera silvatica | reverse complement strand
GCATAGAACTTCTTGCATATGATGGCAAATGTTGAAAAGCATTTATCCATGTTCAATAGCACAAAGTGCCTATAAAAATCCTTCAAATCTCTTTTGTATTCTGCAATGCTCTTGAAGTTTTTTGTGACATATCCCATTTTGATACCAGACAACCTGTGAGAAAATTTCACTAATGCGATTGTTTCTCCAAATGTCAAATGATTTGATTGGTATTATATGTCTAATAGCCACATTGTAAATAAAATCATCAGTTTCTCTGATTATATTCTTCTTGTGTGTTTTTCTGACATATTTTTTTGTAATCTAAACTTTGTTCCCTTTGACAAAAGTTTTTTAAATCACTATTACTGAAGAAATTTATATCACCTGTTCACCTGTAACGACATGTTGATGATTACTGTGAACAAATTCAGTATATCTTTCACATATGGATGGTATATCAACAGCTTCATTAGTTTTTTTAGAAACAGAGTTATATCTGAAAAGTTGACGAATTATAGTAACATTGTATTTACAGCTCACTTCAATCTTAGTGATAATTAGTGAAAAATAAATTTCTTCAGTAATATTGATTTAAAAAACTTTTGTCAAAGGGAACAAAGTTTAGATTACAAAAAAATGTCAAAACAAAGCTTCGATATAGGCACGACTAAGTCTCTACGAGTTGTCTTTTATAAAAGGTGGTCACTTTACCAGGTTCCACTGCATATATTATTTTACTTTCCCCAGCTTTATTTTCATTCTCTAAGTTCGGTGGCAAATCGAGTAGATGAATACGGCCATACTCATTATTTAATCATTTAATAACTTTGATTTCGGCATAATTTTCAAAAAATATTTACTACATCAATATCATAGATTGTTTATCGTAGACTGTTTACCATCGTATATCGTAGATTGTTTATCATCGTATATCGTAGATTGTTTATTATCGTATATCGTAGGTTGTTTATCATCGTATATCGTAGGTTGTTTATCATCGTACATCGTAGATTGTTTATCATCGTATATCCTAGATTGTTTATTCTAGATTGTTTATTATCGTATATCATATGTTGTTTTTGTGTGCACAAATGCAAGAAACACTTCGTCTGAAAGCTATTCCTCGGGATTTCATTCCCAGAGAATGGTGTACACTGAAAAGCCTTTCAATTTAATCTCTTAGCCGTCTGCCATAAACAGGAAAACTCTCTTAATAAAGTGAACACTAAACGAAGCTCTTATGTGGCCAATTGCAATAGCTTTGCCGCTTAAGAATTAGCCCTGTAATCCGCAATCCACTGCTTCAAGTCCAAACTACGATACGATCATCACTTGCGTTGAGTAGAATCAAAAGATTCTGGCGTGAAGGGAAAATGAAACATTCGAAAAAAGCTTATTTGCTTCTCGACGACTTCTCCTTTGACACAGGAATTATATCAAAGTCAAATTATGGTTTAAATTAAGGTCCAGCATTATTTTTTTAATAATAATACTTATTTATTCACTTCAAATGCACACCAATAAATTCCCGCTCATACAGATTTGGTTTTAAGATAATTATCTTAACTTCTACATTATATACTCAATATTACTGATATCACGTTCTCTGAAGTAATTACTATATTTTAATATTTAATCAGTGAAAGCATACATATATTCTACTCATGACATGAAAATTAAGCCTCATGTTTTATAACAAATTATTATATGTTACATTAGTCCATTTGTATTATTTTATATGTTTAATAATTTATATGAATGTATATTTTAATTTTTTGAGTGTACATTTTTTGTGTCCTTGTACATATATGAATTTTACTATTAGGTAGTAAGCCCGAAACAAATTATATTTATTAATCATATTAAATTATCCTCCCATTAGTCAGCGCACTCTTTAAGGTGAATTGTGACATAAGAAAATACATAAGCATATAAACTGCTCCAGACTTCAATTATTTTGTCAAACTTATAATGCAATGGAACCTCAATTATCTGTCTCCCGATTTACCGTCTTTTTCTCTCTTAACCATCGGCGTCAATTTCAAGTTAACGCCGGCACACTCAGAGTATAAGCGTTAGTACGACCTTGCCCACCAAGTCGTTCGTGTGCGCGTCTCTAGGTTATGTTTATTGTCACGCTAGTGCTAACAATTGTTCGAAAACAATGAGTGAAAAACGTAAGCCTGTTGTGCTCGATTTGTCTAAAAGGTTGGAGATCAGTAAGCGTCTACGAAAGGGAGAAAGTTCAGTTAGCATCACGCCAATTTATGGCATCGGCCGATCGACTGTGAATGATATTAGGAGAGATGCCGACAAAATCGAAAGCCATGTTTGCAAACTTATTTCTTATGGCGACGTAACACCCATGAAGACAATGAAAAAATCATCACTTCAGCAGCTGGACACCGTTGCTTATAAGTGGTTCATTCAAGCACGTTCTCATGATGTTCCTCTTTCAGATTCAAATAAACTTCGTTTGTGCCTTCCGCAAGTTTCACAATATAATTTTTTTTTAAATTTACAATTTTAATAAAAATATACTATATTATATTATAAACTTCCCCTTTCTCGTTTAATCGTCTTTTCAATTATCTGTCAAGGCTCTGGTCTCGTGACTGACGGATAATCGAAGTTTTACTGTACCAAAAATTTTAGTATTTCCCTCTTATTTTCCAGAATATTCATCCACAGACAATTAAGTTCGTTTCGTTAAACCTCTATTCTTTTATTTGTACTCCTTGCCAGTGCTTTCGTTTTCATAACGTGAGTACATTCGTATAGTCTGATGTTCCATTTCTTATTTCCTTTCCCCATTACTAAAATTAGTAATATGTTTATATATTGTGCCCTGTTAAGTTCTTAGGGGTTTTCCGAACATTCCGTCCTTCTCTTATTAATTTTTGCCACTGAGAAAAAACTCATGCACTGTTATCTTCTTTATAAACGCGTGCACAAGGCCGTTTCCACCTTTCTTGTAAAACCGTTAACCCATGATGCTATGGCACGTGTAACACAACGCAAACGTTTATATTATCTCAAACATAATATACATATTTATTTATCTTATAACACAATTAAAGCACTTAAATGTTTACACAGCCTATTATGCACGCTGCCGTACAAAGAGGCAAAGAAAATATGAGCGGTATGATTTGACACCATTTCTTGCCGATGGAAGAGGAACCAAAGCCTTGATTATTTCATCATTATTTTTTTAAGAAACCATTGTCCCTGGCTAACCAATCCACTCTTAAGAACCCACTGTGCTACATAATATTGCGTATCCAGTCTTACGGGAAAGCCGCCTCTTTAAGAATTTTAATATACTTGTATCTGAGACACACACACACAGCTGGAGAAAATATTTTTACAATTCTAATGGAACTATATATATAGTTCTTTTAAAAATTTTATTTAGCATTACTCAAAATCCGACAACATATTTATATTTTTCTTCAATCTTTCAACTACATTTTCGATAAAGCTGACTATGTCCACCAACCGATCCGTATTATGTGGTAAGTGTTGCTAGTTATGGAGCGAACTGCTGGGGCGTATCAAATGTAGGAGGAAAAACAAACTCCAAGAGTGGATTTGACAGCGACGCCACGGCTGATATTCGGGGAGGCCCGTGCGAGCGAGTTTTTTATTCTTTTCTTCCGCAGAAGACTAACGATGAGGTGCTCCGATGTGGTTTGTTTCAGTTGGCGAGAAATGAGTCAAAGAAACTGCAGCGCAATGGATGATTTACTGGTATAATGAACTGACTTTCGGTTCAGTTTCTCATTTTTTCTCTCTGACGTCCTTTCTTTCTTTCTTTCTTTCTTTCTTTCTTTCTTTCTTTCTTTCTTCCTTCCATTCACTATCCCTAAGTTTACAAACAAAAGTGGACTTGGAGAGTAGAGATATGAAGCTTAATTTGAAAACCATTGCTCTCTTGCATTTGCAAATTTCGCTTCTTTTTAAAAAACAGGGAAATTTGAAAAAGTAGGATTCACGTTTGAACGTTTCACTATATACGGAAAAAAATCACACCCTGCGTTGAAAAGTTCCTTTTGAGATAAAAAAAAACCATAGGACCCCCCCCCCCCCTAAAAAAAGGGGGGGGAAATGTCTCGAATGAAAAATGCGATTTCATCCAAATTTTCGGGAAAAAAAGGGATACATTATTCATCTAAAAAATGTGTCTGAATAAAACAGATCAAGTGTAAATAGAGAAAATGTATAACTGAAAACACAGCCAACTTCCGAGTATACAATCTTTCATAATTTTAATTACCCATTTCATTTTTCGAGTCTATGCTATGTCAAAACATAATAGTTTAATAATATAATAGTTTTATTTTAACTATTTATTTTTTATAATTACAAGAATTGTCAATTTATTTTTTAAAGTCCAAATCTAAAAAAAAAATAATCAGAAGAACAGTGCATTATATTGTATTTTTTAATTACCAGTAAAGAAAACTAAATGCAGTATCTATTATCTGATAACTAAATCTCCATAACTAAACAGCTTCCTCAAGAAAAGCAAAAATTACAAGTAAATGCTAATTGTCAAGCATTGAACTAGTAGACATCTGTTGCTCCCTCACCTTGAAACTTGTAACTAATTTAGCCAATACACAAAATTCGTTAAAGTTAGCAACAGCGTTGTAGGAATTGGTTTTGGATAATGAATAGAAAGTGTGTCCTCGCGTTTCACATAAACGTTACTGTTCTTAGCCAAGAATCAACTGGAATAAACTCTTAGTAAGCACGGAGTGTTATTATTTAACTGTTTGTTACAGGGCAACAGTGTCCTATGTTGGCGGAAACAGATAATGGGAAGTTACTTCGTTTTATAACGAATTTCTTTTTCCAGTTTAACCAATCTGAAGTTCTAAAACATTAAGTACAGCAGCGCTTACAATATCCCCCCCACCACCCCGAGAATGGTTGTAGACGAATGGCGGATGTATTACGTAGCAGTAACGAATCTTAATTCATTATATATTTAATAGATATGTGAAGGAGTTTTCACCATTTGGCCGCGGGCAGATTGTAGAAGACAGAAAGGTGGGCCACAGTGTCTCGAGATGAAGCATGCTCTTGGGATTGTAACAAACAACAGTAAAAAAAGCGTATCAGTTAATGTAAAAAATGTGAAAACTGCGTGAAAAAAAAGGTGAAAATTTCTCACAAACATCAGCGGCATATAAAAGCAATAGTCGATCCGAATTCGTAAATTGGAGGATTGTAAAAAAAACCGCGAGTCTATTGTACACGTTTTTTTCTTATTTCGAAGGATGACAAAAAATTTACTGATTAAGATAAGATTCATTTATTCTTTGTGGACTTGGAAAGTGTTTTCAAATTTATCCAATAATACTTTTTATACATTTAATAACGCTTTTTTCTCCATAAGTGCAGTTACTTTACGTTTTATTTTTTTAAAAAAAAAAAGGCATTCTCCCGCTTTACTTTGTTTTATTATTTATTTCAACGTTCAAAATACGTCTTAAAAGCTCTTTGTAGGTTTTGAAAATAAGCTCCAAAGACTTTTAAAAACAAACTTTTCCGAATTTGGCTACGTCTTATGAAACCTAATATTCGAAGGACGCAGTTTTGCCTCTGCAGCCTCGTACAGCGAAGTAGTTTTCTGGAGCAGAGTGAATCAGATAATTTATAGTATATTCAGTAATTTCTGAAATTTCTTTTCTCGTGTAGGCTACTAAAGGTGCTCTTTAAGATATAGTTCTTCGATGCTTTCTGAGTAACTAATGGCGGAAGCATCCCAAAATTGCTGAAAGCACTTAAATATTGCATAATTTAGGCGCCAAGCAAAGGCCTCGAAACCTTTTCTTAATGTGCATATTACTCGTATAATAATTATTTTATTTCTTATTTGCCCCTTTGTTTCCTATATTTTATAAAATAATTTAATAGAATTTAAATATTAGCTTTAATTTTAAATATATGTTCGTATACACTGGTGTGCAAAAATTAAGGGCGGGAAAGTTTTTCGCATGTAACATCACACCCCAGTGTTTTAAATGAGTACAAAGCATACTATAACAGCGTTGAAATGTAAGATTATGGAAAAGGTGAACAATACTGACCAAGAAAGGAATCCAAAGGATACAAAAGACTTTTATACTAAAGTGGGCTTTCAGCACAGGAGAACACAAACGTCCATGCGACAGGCAAGAAAAACAGTTTTCAGTAGGGGATATGATCACCCCTGATTGCGATGCAGGATGTACACCATCTGTTCATGTTCAGTAAGAGGTTGTCGACAAGCTCTTGAGGCATCATAGCCCATTCCTCTTGTAATGCCGATCACAGCTGAGGAATTGTTGCTGACAGATCGTAACGTGCTGCCAGGCATCTCCCGAGAACATTCCACACGTGTTCTATTAGATTCAGGTCCGGAGACCGTGCGGGCCATTCCATACGATGAATATCTTCACTCTCTGACAGCTCAGCGACAGTCGCTGTATGATATGATGTAGAGTTGTCATCCATGATGAGGAATTCTGGGCCCACAGCACCCCGGAAAATATGGGTATAAGGCAGGAGAACTTCGATACAATAGCGGTCACCAGTGCTCCTTCGAAGATGTGGAGCTCTATACGAACAGCAAAGGTTATGCCTCCCCAACGAGAACTCCGCCATCTCCAAACCGGTCCCTTTGGACGATGTTGGAAGGGTGATCGCGTATTCCCCGCTCTCTCTCCAGATGTATAGACATCCAGAATCGCTAATGAGACTAAATCGACTATCATCCGTAAACAGCACTCGATCCCTTCAATAAGCGCCCCATTCCTTGTGTTCCTGGTACCTCAGAAAGGCTGTCTCTGATAGGTAGGTGTCAATGGCACACACCGTATTGGTCGCCAAGAAAATAAATCATTTGTGTGAAATTTCCTAGCCACCGTAAAACACGATAGTAGCCGTCCAGTAGTGCGTTGCATGTGACTTGCGATTTGACTCGCTGTCCGCCATCGATCTCTTCTCGCCTGTAGAACAAGGTGCTGGTCCTCCTTTGCCATGGTTGCTCGTGGAAGACCACCACTAAACCTTCGGACAGCTGTTTCTGTCGTTCGAAATGCCGTCCATGCTCGTGACACGATGCTGTGTGCGATTACGAACTCCTCGGCCTCACTCGTCACACTTCGATCTTATTCCAACTTTCCAATGATTTGACTTCGAGTTAAATCATCCAGATGTTGTCTACGGGACTGTCCGTTGGATATTTCACACTGCTACAGCAACTGACCGTCATTCAAACCGATGTACACTGAGTAATAACTTCGACTGAAATATTGCGCGTATACCCCCTCGAACTTTATTCCCCTATTCACACGCCCACATTACGTCAAATGCCCTCCCATATTGGGCTCTAGGTAGTCTCCTGATTGGTCTTTCGGTCGGTTATGCGTGTTCGTTCTGCTGTTACGTTACTTTTTCCATCTTATCCTTAATTTTTGCACACCAGTGTATAACCATTGACTATACAAGTGGTATTTTTCGGTTAACATCGTAAAACACAAGCTAACCCTTAAAAGCCATAGCAACTTTTTCATCTTTTAATACAGGATCCTTAAAGTTTTTAACCCTGTAGAACCCCTTTCTCACCACATGCTTAGCAATGGAACCCCTCTATCAGTGGCGTAGGAATGGGTGGACTCAGGGACTCAAGCCCCCCCCACTAAATATCAAAACATTATTTTCTCACAGGCAGCATCACAAAATCTTCTTTAAAATTACTTGCCCCCGTCTAGCCACTTGAGCCCCCCATGAGTTTCGAATTTCTACGCTGCTATTCGCTCTAAATATTATTTAAAAAAGGGAGTCTAATATTTACCACGGCTTAGATATAAGCATAAAAATAAACAAATTAATATAAAAGGGTAATTTTTAATAATTTTTTTATTGTTACAGACTAGTGGTTGCGGTTTGTTAGCTCTAAGGGATTACAGAATCCAGAAATTTTCTCAAAACGGTTACAAGGATGACTAAAATAAGGAACAACTTAATCAAAGGTGTGGTCAAGGTGGGACCCAAAGGATGAAAAATACAGGAATATAGGTTAAGATGGTTTGGGCATATGGAGCGAAGAAATGAGGAATATGTAGGAAAGATAATGGATAATGGTGATAGGAAAGAGGAAGACGACGGCTGAGATGGAAGGATAGAACGGCGGAAGATCTGAAATAGTATGGATGGAGTAGAGAGCAGGCTTGGATAAAAGATTGTAGAAACTTTGTTTGTAGAGCTTAAAACAGTATAACGCTGACCCCCATAACCGTGGGATAATGGGGGCGACGGCGGCGAAGAAGAAGAAGAAGAAGGAGAAGATTATTATTATTTTCTTAGAATCTCTCTTATTAGAATTATCGATGATATTTTACAAATTACTCGCAAAAACACATGATTCCGCAGAACAAGGTTTAAGAAACATTCGATACTTAAATTTAGCGGGTTTCAGTTAGCATTAATTTGCAACTCTCTGATCTACAACTCTCTGATCCGCAACTCTCTAATTCTCATGTAACTCTGTAGTGTTTCAACGTTAACATTGGCCATCTTATTGCATTTACGGAAGATCTTAACTTACCCTTTTTATTGCGGACGGACGGATAGACAGACAGACCAAAAGCAATAACGGGTTTAGTATCTATTGAAATTCGCTAAAAAATAAAGATTTCTAAATGGTGTAAATTGGTAATTATTTTTATTTCTTTGAACTTAACTAGTTTTCTCTAAGACTACATAAGTATGTATTACTGAAACATGAACGCTTTACAAAATCGATTATGAAAATTTATATTTCTGTTTTTTAATTTTTATGATCGGCGGTAATTCTTTTATAAAAGAAATTAGACCAACAACATTACTATACTGAAAACACCAATTACGGTTCTGAATTGAAGCATCGGGCGAAGTTTCTTCTATAGGTGCCAATAACACTAGGTGACGTTAGCTTTAGGGTGATGTTGGTTGCCTACCATGGTCTTGGTTCTTTCGGAACAACTTACAATTATTCGCCATTACCGGTAGCTTGACTGCTAGTTACAGCATAGTTGAAAAATAAAGGTTATTGCTGGATGCGCGCCAGAAAATCATTTTTCTTGAATTCGTACATTTGAAACTTGGAATTAAATTTTTTGACTCACAATGTTGTCCATAAAGTAAATATGGACGAAATGAATACCCTTTTGTCCAATTGTTATACAATACTTTCTGCCACCCACATATATATTATAGCTCAAACTATAATTTTTTTTTTTTTTTTTTTTTAGAGAAAAAGTGACGCTTTCCCCTTCCTGGATTCGAACCAGGATCCCTCCGTTCCGATAGATGAACGAGGACGGAACAACGCTCTCTTTCTCCGATATTATTTCAGAAAGATAATAGCCAAATATGGTCAACACAGAAAGCCTCCGCCAGATTTTGTGAGTTTTTCGTGGTTTTTCTGCTGACCTCATATTTTAAGTAATTGTGTTATCCCTGCGGAGGGTAATAATACCTTAACATCTTTACATACGGAGAAAGAGAGCGTTGTTTCCTGTCCTCATTCGTCTAGCGGTCCAAGACACTCCGGGCTAAACGGAGGGACCCTGGTTCGAATCCAGGATGGGGAAAGCGTCTCTTTTTCTCCAAAATTACACAAGCTCTAGTTTGAGCTGTAATTAAAACGTGGGTGGCAAAAATTATAGTATAATAAATTCCCCCACGAAAACTCACAAAATTCTCGCCCCGGAGGCTTTCTTGTGTTGACCATATTTGGCAATTGTGTTATCCCTGCGGAGGGTAATAATACCTTACATATTGCTGTTATTATGTAATTTCGTTAGATGTATATATATAACTAATATGCATTATACATGCTAGTTTATATTGTGTTGTTATTGTCGTTCTCTAATTGTTAGTAATATAAACTCCGGTTCTATTTTAGTTTCGATTTCATTTCCGACAGAAATCTAAAACTGAAGGTGGAAACTAAAATGGTATTTCAAAACGTTACTTGGGTTTTTGAACTTGTTCAAATCTCCAAAACCCGCGTGGTGTTTTGCTATCTTCTAACTAAAGTGTTCAATCTTTTGAGGATAAAATGTTTCCTTCACACATTTGTCCCTAATATATACTCCTAGCTATGAACGTTCACGTAATAACGAGCACCATCACGAACGAAGCTTCCCGTTTTGTACATTTTCACCATAAATGGACAAAATATTTTTTCTTATTCTCCTTTTCTTTCCAAGAAAAGAGCTTTATTTTAAGCTTAGATGTGGGTGTCAAAAGGTATTAGCCATCTCAATTTCCTATGGAAAAAAACATACCTGGTTGCAATTGCGTTAATATGCGTGCAATTATCAACCTTTGTTTTTCAGTTTTATCAAACTCACGTTTTCCCTCCTCTTTCGATAATGATAACAAAAAAACACATATCTGTATGTTATAAACACTGTGACGTAGTCACTGACATGTTTCTACGTCACTATCCCCACTGCGGGATTACTGCAGAGGCGGACTGGGCTGCTGGTCCGCCCTCACGGGCGATAGGACTCGCTCCTCCAAATGGGCAAAGAATCGCCCACTCCAAAAATCTAAGATATGGCCCCTTTGAGAGGACCCAATCCGCCCCTGGATTTCTGTCTATCAGGTATTTAAGCAACCCAAGGAAACGACCACTTTGCCTTTACTACTTCTCTACGTAGCGTATTCGCAATTCTAGCTAGCTCTCACGGCCGGTGGAGCGAGTTGCTCGACGCCGTATATTATTACTTTTAATTACCTTGTTTTTAGTTAGTATGCAATAAATTTAAGTTTATCTAAAGCTTCTTGAATTCTTTTGCAATAGCAACTATACTTTAACGTAACCAGCAAAGTGCAATTTTAGTAATATTGTAGTCAACGCCTCAACGCCCCATAATGGACACCATTACCGTATTGGTGACCCGGATGTTATATAAACACGCAAACTTCTGATCTGGAGTAAGAGAAAAGACGTCAGTGACTACACCATAACACTAACTTAACGAAATCCTGATAAAACTACATCGAAAATTCATAAGTAAAATTATAAGAAATTCCCGTTTCCAATCCAGTTCATGATCTCAATCTGAATTACAATTACCAACATCAACTAAGATTTCACCCTGCCCTTTGTCACAATTTTCTCAAATGAGGATTTAACACAAAATTAAATTCTCTTCATCCTCAAATTTATAAACATGCAGAAAAAATATCGAATGTAAGATATTATTACCCTTCACAGGGATAACACAATTGCCAAATAATGGTTAACACAGAAAAGCTCCGGGGTGAGATTTTTGTGATTTTCGTGGGGGAATTTATTATACAATAATTTTTGCCACCCACGTTCATATAGCTCAAACTAGAGCTTTTTTATATTTGGAGAAAAAGAGGAGCCGTCCTCATCTTGGATTCGAACCAGGGTCCCCGCGTTTAGCCCGCGGTGTCTTGACCTACTAGACGAACGAGGAAACAACAATGAGGAAGAACAAACGCATTTTTATCCGTATCTCGCCCCGGAGGCTTTCTTGTGTTGACCATATTTGGCAATTGTGTTATCCCTGTGAAGGGTAATAATACCTTACATCCTCATATCACAGAAAGGTCAACACAGAATAGCCTCCGGGGCGAGATACGGATAAAAATGCGTTTGTTCTTGTCCTCATTCGTCTGGTAGGTCAAGACACCCCGGGCTCAACGCGGGGACACTGGTTCGAGTCCAGGATGAGGACTGCGCCACTTTCTTTCCAAAAAAAAAAAAAGCTCTAGTTTGAGCTAAATATACGTGGGTGGCAAACATTATTGTATAAAAATATCGAAGCAACAAGTCTGTAAAAAACGATTTATGCGATATGTTACCCATCTGGAGGAGAGCCATGTAACAAACTATAGCTTTCTTCTCTCCTCCATTTCTAACCAGTTAACATTTTGAACCCCAAAGTCAAAAATATCAACATGACATCAAGACTACTACATGCTAGTATGTATCGCCGAAATTGTTATTAGGTTAAATAGAATTTATTCTTATTCTTAACCCTGAAATGGCTAATAATATCTTATAAACCTTAAATGCAAAGAAAAAGAACATAGTTACAATGTCCTGGTTTCCGAGCGAGTTAAGACACCCCCCGCCCTCAGTACCCACGGAAGATTCGCAGTTAGACCTCAGTCCAGGACGATGTCTCTTTTTCTTTAAAAAACCAAACTCTAGTTTGAACTTAGATCTAGAGGGCAAAAAATATTAGCCAGAAAAAATAATATTCACGTATATACTTTATTGCTTATCAACTTCCTCAGCAACGAGATTCAAAATTAGACGCTATTCGTAAAGATAAGGAACATCATCAATCTTCAATCATCTTAGCAAATCGTGTTTCGCGTTCAAACATTCGTATCGGAACAAACAACACAAAGATCATATAGCACACACTTCGAATTCTGCTGTCCACAATGACTTCCAAACTTTTTTCGATATAAGCTCACTCCCTCCTGCATTCTTTTTGCCGTCTTCCTCTTCCCTGCTCCTTTCATCTCCAGGATAAGCCACAGATAATAAATCCACCTATTGGGGAGATCTAATATCATAGTTTAGCCACGACTTTCCACCGTTCTTCAATCTCTGACATCTGCCCTTGACCAGCGCGTAAAATACGTGCAATGAAGCCTAGATATCTCGAACAACAGCTTTTCCCCCTGCACTTTCGACAATAAATTAAATTATTTCCCATAATTATCCCGAAGCTTTTTTTTTTTTGAAACACTGATATCTCGATGTACAAACTATCAAAGAAATGCAAGGAGTTTACAAACAAATGTTGAGATACGTGGACTTATTTAAATGTTGAGATATCTTTGTTTTTGATGCTTAGTTTGTTATTTTTTAACGTTTTAATATTTAATAGGTATATAAAAATGAAGACATACTGTAATTAAAATGACATGCATAATAGTTCTTAAAACAAAGGGGAAATTCTGTAGATCACTTAGAAAAAGTATTGTAGAAAGTTTGTACTTCGAATATCTAGAAAATTCTTTTTCTGGTAATTTTTTCTGCTCTAGTGCGATTTAATTATATCAAATATTTAATTAAAGACTGCAATTTTGATGTCCCATTACATCCGTTACAATTTGACTTCTTGTGCTTAAATTACACAGGCCCGTGGAAAAATACTTTTTAATTTTTTTTTTCTGCATTATTTTATATATTTCTAATGTTTTTCGATACGCTGAGTTCAAAAATGCGGAACTTTTCTCTCTATCACGTAAGGTTTTTACATAAAGTGAGGATGAAGACCCAGCAAAATCACACAGAAGATCCAATAGAGTTAGCAACTTTATTTATGAAAAACTTAAAAATAAGATGAATTTTAGATTTTATTAATTTGTTATGTTTGTCATAGCCACCATGAAGTTAAAAATCATTATAATGTCTCTTTTCCTTCCCCTCGAAGCTCTGTTTAGAACCCTTTCTCCTGTGCGCTGCTTGCGCCTCCTCCCTAGTTAGCATCCAGCAGTAATCTGCTATTATGTCGATATAATGTGGATACCTCCGTTTCATTTATTTTATGTCCTGGTGGAATCTTTCTCCTCGCTCTCCACTCAAAGCGCCTAGATTTTCAGTCTAGGCAGTTCAGGCAGTTAAAAAGTTGATCTTCGAAGTCCTCCAGCATGTTTCCTACGACGTTCTTGAAGTCAGGGTCTTTCTGCTTGCCAAGAAACTTCTTTACAATATTTTTAAGAAATTTTCAAGCTGATCTCTCAATACCTTCCATTTTTGTTTCAATGATTTTCTTTGTCGTGAGTTTTCGAATGTCAGGACCAACGAAAACCCCTTCTTCCAGCTTCGCTTCCGACAGCCCTGGAAATTTACTTGCCAGGTACTTGAAAGTATCCCCATCTTTTGACAGGACTTTTATAAACTGCTTTATGATGCGAAGTTTAATATGAAGTGGAGGTACTTTTTGGGGTTCACCAAAGATTCGAAGTGCACTTTCTTTTCCCCCTACGTTTAGCGTTCTGGACACACCTCCTGTACCCAGTGCTTGGCTTTAATACGACTCTCACATTCGCAGAGGAAACAGGGGTATTTTGTCTAGCCACCCTGTTGACCAAAGATCATAGGGAGCACTTTCAGATCGCCACAGATGGTCCATTCGTATTCCTTGTAGTTAAGCTAGAACAGGTTTAAGGCTAAATTCTCACACCTCTCTTTCAAATGAATTAAATGGCCAACCGTATAAGGGCATATTTGTTGCCGTTGTGAAGGAGGACAGCTTTCAAACATCTTTGTGATGAGTCAATGAAGAGTCTCCAATCTTGCCTCAAGTCTTGCGTTCTTTTTCGCATCCATTATGGATTGAAAAGCTCGAAATTACTTGCAGCTCATTACGTAGAATTATTTTTTAAAATTTCTTTGATTTGTAACATCAATTATGTTTTTGACATTTTAATAAAATTTTTCTACTTTCTATGTTTCAATTTATTGTTGATGAGGTAAAACACCTCTTTTCTAAGGAAAATTATTACTTTGACACATTTTTATAGTAGCGCGCCTAGTAGGTAGACAACCAGAAAGAAATTCTCGATTTGTGTCAAAACTGTATATGATAGAACATTTTAAGTATTTTCCCTGAAATCAACATCCAAAAATAAATAGGAAACACCCTTCTCTTTGAAGAAAAAAAATGCATCACGGAGCTGTGTTATAAATGCAAGCAATAAATCACTAAAATATATTATGTATATTAAATCCACATTGCTTTTTTTTCAGCATATTGGGTTTTTATATTTTATAATAGCGGATACTTCAATAATTTTCAGATTTTAATGGACGACAATCGGCGTCAGAAATTATCCGGGAATTCATTAAAATCGTTTAATTACAAAATTTCTGTATGCTTTACCCGAATTTCATTAAAGACGTTAATTACCCTGCTCTCTTCTTTGTGGATTTTGTATACTCTAAATAGCATGATTTAAACTAATTGCATTTAATACAAACTTATTAAACTTCTGTTCGTAATTGGATTTTTATCATTATGCAATTGGTTATTATAAATAATAACTCGCTCATTACATTTGTTTATCTAATTAATTAAATACCTCATATTATTTAATAAAGCATGGAACAACCATTCGTTCACAAAGATAATCGAGATAAAATTTCAAGATAGAAAATCTATCTTTACACACACACACACACACACGCATCTCCCTTTCCACCTACACAAACACTGCTATATCGTCACAAATAACGTTTAGGCAATTTGATGCTGAGTATAAAATGTAATTACGTTTTTCATGGCTAGAAGGTTTTAAGAAATTATAGTTATCATCCGATTTCGTTAGAGTGATGAGTTATAAGATAAAGTTCAATTGCTTAACATTCAATATATACATTCTGATATAATTTAGTAAATCATATGGATATACAATGGATGAAACTTTTCTTACCATGCCTGTAATTTACATATTTGTTCTTTTTTCCCTTAGCTTGATTTAAAAAATTGACTCGAAATTTGATTAAAATTGAATTAAAACTGAACTAAAATTGAATTTAAATCGAATTAAAATTTAATTAAAATTTAACTAAAATTTAACTACAATTAAATTAAAATGGAATTGAAATTAATTTAAAATTGAACTAAAATTGAATTAAATTTGAACTAAAATTGAATTAAATTTGAACTAAAATTGAATTAAATTTGAACTAAAATTTAACTACAATTAATTTAAAATTGAATTAAAATAGGCTTGAAATTGAATGATGATTTTATTAATGAAATGTAGTAGAAATGTCTACTATTTTACGCTTTTCTTATCTAAATAACCAAACAATATATTATTTTTCCAGTATCTTCAGGATTGAGCAGTTTAAATTTTAAGTTTTGAGGTTAGAAATGGAAGAGAATATAAAGCCGAAGCTTGTTACGAGATTCTCCTCCAGAATGCGGTGATGTTGACAAGAAAAAAGGTAGATTTTCATATTTCTGAATTATGCTTATTTTAAAGAGTTCAGTTGTTGTATATCTTTAGCAGAGGGACGTGAAAAACCATTGTAATAACTTAAGAACAGACTGAGCGTCGTTTTTACGAATTAATGAGCAAGAAGTATTATTGTTATTTGGGATTTTTCATAGGTCTCATTTGAAAAAATTGCGGCACACAACTGGATAAAGCTTACGAAATTATGTTTATCAAGATTCAAGACAGAAGTGTATCTGAGAGTCAACATATCTTATCTGAAATTTTGATTCAAAAAATGTTAAAATGTTTGTAAAACAAATATTAATTAATAAGTTAGTTGTACTATTAAAAGTTACATATATGAAATTATACTATCATATAAGAGATTATAGTTTGAAAATAGTATAAAACTTCGATCCAAAATACAGAATGGCTTAAGGAGGAGAAAGAGAGGTTCTATCCAGCAGCTATCACAAGTTTTCTTTAGGGAAAAAACGCAAATGCCATCGATTCTTTATGACGCACGTTTTGGAATATATTTTTTGAATAAAAGTTTCAGGAAAAGCAAAAGCAATTATTTTGCTGATAAAAAAAACATAAAAAGACCAAATTGCCATTTTGTGAGTTCAGCTGATATTTGAAAGTTTTGTGTCTCTGCTTTTGTATCTGCGCAGATATTGAAGAACATTCTTTTTTTTATATATTGGAGTGATAATTACTTGATAGAGGGAAAAAATGTTTAGTGTTAGTAGGAGTTTCCAAGTAGGAGTTCCAAGGTTAAAAAAAACAAATATTATATAATCAGTTTATCTCTGTAATGAGATGTATTCGTAGAAAGTGTCCGTAGGAAGATCCGGGGAAATGCTTGACTTTATTTATCCTTCAAAGAATGAGAAAATACAAAAAAAATGGAAAAGCACAAAGTTACATTTTTTAAAATTAGTTCCATAGATGGTTTAAGTACCGTCTACACGGTAGGTTACGGGTCCCAGCCTCAAATTATCAAAGTGTGTGTTAATGTTTATTATGCATTTTATTTTTTAATTGCAAAAAATTAAAAATTGAATTAGCGTAAAAAATAGAGCCCCAAAAAAATCAATTCCAGTACCTTCGAATGCGTTAAGATAATCCTAGGTGGTTTTACTCTTTTCTATATTTCTCTGTCCTCATTTTTCACATTTCGAAAAAAATTCAATAAGATTCAAACGTTGAATATATTCTCCCAATTTATCTACAGTACATGGGTTTTACGCTTATTGGAATGTTGGTTTTGAAAGAATTCAAATAAATAATTAAAAGGAAGAAGAAGAAGAAGAAGCAATTTAGTGAAGTTAAAGCAGGTCACTATACTCCACAACTGGTCCACACTATGTCCACAACTGGTTTAAGAAGCTTACAATTGGCAGAGGGAAATTTGAAAATGTAGCTCACAAAAGGGAAATCGGTAACTGATGATGATAAGCTTAGAAAGTGTTGAATCTTTCCCGCTTGAAATATGTCTCTTATTTACATTAGAGTTTAACACATGCGACGAAAACATCTCGACGCATTTTCACTGCATCAAAGAAAATCCTTACTTTAATAATAATAAACATGATTGGAAAATTGATAACCTACAGGCATATTGCACACACTAACTACGAATGAATAACAAATTGCATGTTTTTGCTTCTTTCACGAAAACAATACAAAAAAATTCATGCTTCACCCACTACATTCTTCGGGCACTTAATTTCTTAATTATCATCTTTTCTTATGTTGAATTTATCACATACATAATGAAATATTCCAAACTAAATTAATATTCGAACGAAGTAACTCGTTAATTTTTTTTCCTTCATCAAAACAAAGGGAATTATGCGAAACTGTATATCTCAGTTTGTATGACGTCGAGAAAAGATTTCCGAAAAGAAGAAATTCTAATTAATTATTTTTCTTTATTCGATCCATATTGCTCATAAAACCATGGGAATAGTTTTTGTATACTTTATAAAATCAAGCAGAGAAAAATGGCAAGACAACAAAAGGAAGATAAAAATAAAGAAATAAAGATATAAAAATTAAGGAATGAAAAAGGAAAAACTGATAACAATAAATGCGTTTTTCACTTATAACGTAAGAAATATAGATAATAAAACAAAGCGCAGAATGTGCCCTCTTCTATTATTTATTATGGCTAATTCCTCCATTATGTTGACACACCAGAAACCATGGCCCCTAGTCTCCAGGTGCTGGAGTGCTCCTGATCAAGGCAGCGGTCAGTGTGGCATGAAAGCAGGGGGTGCTAAGAATCACTGGAATGGCCCAGGCTGCCGTTTGTTATTGACCTTGGCTACGTTTAATGGACGATCCCTTGCTTCTGAAGCAAAACTTCAGGAATTGGAAGAGGAACTAGACAAGATCAAATGGGACATTGTAGGACTCAGTGAAGTTAGAAGAAAAGGTGAAGAGTTGGTGGAACTTAAAAGTGGACATTTGTTTTATTATAGAGGAACGGAAACTGGAAGAACAAGTGGTGTTTGTCATATTCAGGTATATATGTGCGATCACACTTAGCGTGTGTGCAGGTAGTCATGTGCTGCCACCAGCTCGGCTCGTAGCTAAGCAATCTACGTCTCTTCGTGAGGCGGGTTCTTTGTTCCTATTTTCTAGGTAGAAGACTAGAAGGTCGACGATGAAGAGTAAGGTAGATCAAGAATGAAGAAACAATCTAACACTATTTATTGAAGGTGGTTAGTTTATACATTGGCATCACAGACAAGGCAACTATAGGCGCACCGCCTAAGTTCCAACGTATTAGTCAGGCACGGAAATCACACACACGTGTGTCCTTCCTACTCCTCTGCCTCGTTCGATCTCCTCTCTTACCCACTGTACCCAACCAACTCTTTCTCCACTATGATATAATTGATCAGTCTTAAGAGCGTGGTCACACCTGATTGGCCGATGTGACCCTTCTCCCC
>QLNU02001418.1:0-14910 GCA_006491805.2 Dysdera silvatica | reverse complement strand
GCATATGCTCCTTCCCTCGTAGATGTATCGATCTTCCCGTCTGTCCAACATACACCTTGTCACAGTCTCCACACGGTATTTGGTAAATAGTACCAGATTTTTCCTCCTCAGGGACGCGATCCTTAACTTTAAGTAATTGATAACGCAGGGTGTAGACAGGTTTGTAGTAGGTCTTAACATTCACACGACCGAGAATTCGAGACAGCTTTTCTGAGACACACACCACATATGGCAAAAGCACTGATGTCTTCCTAGTCTCATCCTCTACATTCCTGTTTCCACCACTAACACCACATTGGTTACGAGCGATAAATTTAGTCGGGTAACCGTTCTTTTTCAACACGCTTTTGTTGCGTCGTAATTCAACATTGCGAAGGTCATCATTACAACAATGTGTAAAGGCTCGTCAGTGCAAGGCTCTAATGACAGATGCTTTGTGTGATGCCGGGTGATGAGAACAAAAGTCAAGATACCTAAGAGTATGCGTTGATTTCCTAAACACCGTAGTCAACAGTCGCCCATCCCCATCTCTATTTATCCGAACATCTAAGACGGGTAATGAACCTCAATCTTCTTCCTCTAACGTAAATTGAATATGAGGGTTCAAGCTGTTCAAATAGAGATGAAAATCAGCAACTGAAGACCTTGGTAGGATAACAAACGTATCATCGACGTATCGCTTCCACACCCTGACACAGTAAATACACTCATCTAAAGCACTGTTTTCAAACGCCTCCATGCACAAATTTGCCACCATACTCGAAACAGGTGACCCCATCGCCGTACCCCTCTTCTGTCGGTAAAATCTACCCTTGAAGCCGAAAACCGTGGAATTCAAGCAGAACTCTAACAGGCCACACATCTCTTCCGGACTAAGGCTAGTTCTTTCTTCCAGGCTTCCATCATGCCTCAGTCGCTCCAATGCTGTTGATACCGCCAAATTTGTTGGAATACAGGTGAAAAGTGAAACTACATCAAAAGACACCATAGCATCATCGGGAGCAATTTCCACATTTTTGATAGAGCAAATAAACTCCTCAGAGGTAGACACCGACCGTTCAGAGCACCCAACAAGAGGAGATAGTATACCCGCAAGATATTTAGAAAGTGCATATGTTGGCGAACTACAAAAACTCACAATAGGTCTAAGAGGAATATCGTGTTAATGGACTTTTGGGAGTCCATAGAACAATGGTATTCTTCAAGATGACAACGGAGTCGCGAGTAAAGTTTCTCATCCAGTTTCGACTCTTTGTGAAGTTTTAGCAGGCAACCATTCATCTGCCTCTCAATGCAATCAGTAGGATCTTTATCTACAACGGAATAGGTATCGCCATCATTTAAAAGTGACATCACTTTATCATCGTAAACCGACCTATCCATCACAACAGTAGTACGACCTTTATCTGCCGGTAAGACCACAACCTGACCACTGTTCCTGCAGTAGTTTCGTTTGTACTCCGTTCTCAAACTCTCAAGCTTTTCCTTGTGAACACCACGAACTCTAGAACGAGTAGTTGCTTCTTCTCTTTCAGCTTCAACCAAAACACGGGAGAAGGTTTCAGAGTCGAGAGCAGTTTCCAGACTAGGTTCAAAAGATACCATCATCAGGCGCGTACGATTAATCATGTTATGACAATGACCAATCCGCAATAAAAGCGTGTTGAAAAAGAACGGTTACCTGAGCAAATTTATCGATCGTAACCAATGTGGTGTTAGTGGTGGAAACAAGGATGTAGAGGATGCCATACTAGAAAGGCATCAGTGGCTTTGCCTTATGTGGCGGGTGTCTCAGAAAAGCTGTCTCGAATTCTCAGTTGGGTGAATGTTAAGACCTACTACAAACCTGTCTACACCCTGCGTGATCTATTACTTAAAGTTAAGGATGGTGTCCCTGAGGAGGAAAAATCTGGTGCTATGCACCAAATACCGTGTGGAGACTGTGATACGGTGTATGTTGGACAGACGGGAAGATCAATACGTCTACGAGGGAAGGAGCATGTGCGTGCGGTAGCTCGGGGAGACGATTCAAGCCAGTTGGCTGAACATGTCTTCAGAGAGGGTCACGAACCAGATTGGCATTCGATGAAAGTATTACATCAGAATGTGACGAATCTGGGGAGTAGACTTTTTCTAGAATCATGGGAAACCTACTGTTTGAGGAGTCGTGCAATAAACACCGCAAAACCTCTACCAGAACCTTACAGGATTTTTGCAAAACCTCGAGTTGGGGGTGTTCATCTGACATCGTCGGGTGCGGGGGCTTTCCCGGCGAGGGTTTCCCCGATTGGGGTTTCCCCAGCTGGAACTGCTCCGCACCAGATGACTTCAGATGGGGATTCCCAACATGCGGGTATATAAGCTTAGGACTTTCACGAACTCTTCATTCTGCCTTCATTTGACAAAGGGAGCAGTTGGCTCCCGAAACGTCGTGTTTTTAAACCTTACGCTAGTGTCAAAATAACTGTTTGTTACTAGTTTTTAGCGAACGTTTATCTGCGCCAAAAACCAGTTCCGAAATGACGTCCTCCCCTCTGCTGTAATGAACTAGCCCGTTTGTGACGTCAGCTCCCGTGAATTCTAAAGGTACCATCGGTCAACTTTCCGCGAACGAACTATAATTATATTTTTTCTAATTGATGATGTCGGTGTTGTTTTTTTATGTCAAAAAATGGTCGTTACTTATAATGTTTTTTTTAAATAATAAATATGTATTAATAATAAACAGACTTAATTTTTTAAGGCTTCGGGATTTTTTTGTTGAATGTTGCGGAGGGCGGTCAAAGAAAACTTCGCGGACGCATGCGGCCCGCGGGTTGGAGAGTTTGATCAGTCAGAACTTGTATGTATGTCTGCGCAATACTTCATGGACGTTTTACATTTCAAAATTCATGTAATGGGATTTCAATTGTGCGGATTAGCTAGAGTGGAGACAGACGAATATGGACAATCGGGCATAACAATGTCATTAATTCTGTTATACAGATTTTGAAATTGGATTCATTGAAATATTGTACGCTTGGGTACATGCAGGGGCGGACCGGCCATATGGCCGGTCCTCAATTACCGCCAAATTACCGCCTCAATTTATCATAAAGAGGGCTGGCCCGGTTTAATATAGAGGGTCGATCTGATTAATACCTTAATTTAAAGTTTATATTTTTCTACATAATAAAAGTATGCACTATGCATCGACTTATCTTGCATACATTTACAAAAGTATTCGAGAGAAAAATCGGACGGGAGGCGCGAAGTGCGGAAATAAATACAACCCCTGGACAACAGTTTGGAATACTTGTATTTTTTATTTAATTTTATAAAATAGTGCCTGTTTTAACTCCGTTTTGATTGGCCATTTGCAATCAAACATAATGCATTATAATTGTAGATTAATTAGATATAATTTAAAACAAATTTACTTTCAAAAGTTTTATTTAATCAAAAGTTACATCAAAATTCCTGAAGCTGTGCAAGGACAAAGGTAAGGAATAATAGAAAAAAACTACAAAACTAACAACTTCAACCCGATTTTACCTCTCAAATTATGTGGTGACGTCATTCATCGTCATGACTTGTTTACGGATATGTAAAGTACAGCTACATAAATTAACACCAGCGCCACGACTCTTTCGTTACAGTGGAGCCCACGAGAGAACGTAAGTCAGGAGAGCTCTGAATATTTATGTTTAATAAGGGAGAAACGCAAAAAATAATTCTATTAGCCTTTATTGTTCCCAAGAAACTGTTTCTAAGATTATAGCAAAGTTTAAAGTTTAAAGACGGCCAAGAAAAACGACCGAGTGAAATGATAGAAATTCGATAAAGGTTGTCAAAAAACAGAGATTTTCTTCATCAAGAGAGATTAATTCAGTTTGGAAGAATAAAGGAGCGGATGTTTCTGATAAAACTACAAGGAGGAGACTGAAATTAAAAGGTTACAGCTTTCGTAAAGACCAAACGAAACCATATCTAACAGACAAGCAAAAGAGGGTTCGCCTTACATGCATGAAAAAACACAAGAATTGGTCCATAAGTGATTGGAATCAAGTTATGTTCACAGATGAGTCGAGGATTTGTCTCGGGTATAGAGATAACTGCGGACACAGTTATCTCCATACAGAATTATCTCCATACCCTGTATACCACATTTACAGGCAGAGTAATGAAAAATTTCATCGAAATTGTCTTCGAGGTTCAACAAAATTTCCAAAAGGCATCATGATTTGGGGCTCAATAACAGCGAAAGGTGTAGATAATATGGCTATCCTTAAAGGAAATGTTATTTATATTGTTTGTTTGGATTTTTATGGCGCAAGAGCGTCTGGGCTATATTGCGTCTAAAAGGAAATGTAAACGCTGGTACACATATTTGGATATTTTGGACTATTTTGTGATGAAAACTGTAGAAGAACACTTTGGTGATGATGACTACATTTACCAAGATGACAACGCATCATGTCACAGGGCCAAAATAATCAAAGCTCACTATGCAGAAAAGGGCATTACACGTTTAGATTGACCTGCCAATAGTCCCGACATCAATCCGACAGGAAATATTGGCTCACACTAAAAAACCACCTGAGCAAATTGAAACCAACGACTATTGATGAATTAAAGGCTGTTGTTCAAGAAAGTTGGTGGGAAATTGATCTCTGTGAATGCGAAAGGCTTGTTTTATCTTTACCAAAGAGAATTGTGGATGTAATTAAAGCAAAAGGAGGGCCTAAGAAGTACTGAGTGCCATTATTCCATACTTTTGTCCCTGACAGCTTCTGGAATTTTGATGTAACTTTTGATTAAATAAACCTTCTGAAATGAAAATTTTCTTAATTTGTATCAAATTAATCCATGCCAATAACGTATTTTGTTTGATTGTAAATAGCCAATCAAAACAGGGTTAAAACAGGCCCTCTTTTGTAAAATTAACTAAAAAATACAAGTACTCCATGCTTTTGTCCAGGAGTTGGAGTTGTGGAAAGAAAACTCTGGGATTGTCACAGCAGGTATCCTTTCTTTTGTCCACCGCCCCACCCCCCGGACAGCTGTAAGAAATGTACGTAAGTTGAACGGGTTTTTTTTTAGCCTGTACGCTATCTGGGTGTAGGAAACTTGGACATAACCGATTTTCTCAAAAGTGGGGTTGAGGGGGGGCGGGGTCATTCGCCTAGAGGAGCAAATTTGCTTGCTCTGGCGCTGGAAAGGATACAATCAATGTATATTCAAATTGTATATATTTAATAATTATTCCAATTATGGTACTATATTTAAAATAATGCAGTTTCGATAAAATTGTAGACTACCATCACGTTTTCCAAGTGAAAGGGGGGGAAAAAAAGCCAAAATTTAACGTTAGGTGGAATCTCATTAAGATGAATACACTGAACATGAATTTTCTTCAATCACTATCTGATTTCCTGCCAAATTAAATCCAAACCGTTAAATGATTCTGATTTTCTTTAATATAAACCCGCTTAACATGAAATACCATTTAACGTGAACTCACTCTCAAATCTAGCAGTTTTCAAAAATAAATAAATAAATCCCCTTAACACGAACAAAAACTTATAACTGCAACCCCCACCTCCGCCCACCCAGTTACAATGTTTGCCCCCATTTCAACAACGGGTGTTGGGGAGCAGAAACTCCCATTACCTCCTTGTTTGTTTGTTTGTTTGGATGTTTTATGGCGCAAGAGCATCTGGGCTATACTGCGCTAAACCACCTCCTTATATGGAATCAATGAAATCGATTCATTCTTTCTAATCCTAGAATCAACCCTAGACTTTTGGCTATATTTTCTTGTCCTGTCTTTTTTCATGAAGTTTGCCTTCTTCTACTTCAGTGGTTCTCAACCTGAGGGATGTGAGACATTCTCAAGGCCCTGAAATGAGTTGGGAATTTAATGTTAATAACGTTTTCGTTCTTTGATTTTTAAAGTATATTTGAAAAAAAAGAAAGAAAGAAAGTAATTATAAAAAAAAGGTTGACTAATTTCATGAATTTTTTCATCATGATGTGGTTTTATATAAAATGTCAGCGCTGGTTTTATTGGCGCAGTATAGCCCAGATGCTCTTGCGCCATAAAAAAGCCAAACAAACAAACAGCGCTGTCGTCTAGGGGTGCATAGTGGTTTCTGTTGTGCGTCATCCAACATCAAACTAAACATACATGACATAATCAAGTCAAAACAGTATCAACCTTCACATTGACATTTAGTGACCTGATTGTTGATTATCTGTTTTTTTTTGGTTGTTTTTTGTTTTTTTTTCTCCGATTGGGGGAGTGTTCAAGAATTACGTAAACACCTTGGGGTGGGGAGTTGCCGTTGTACTTATTTTCCTATGTTAGCCAATGTTAATTTTTGCTTACCAGGGAGGGGAGGGGCGTTGAAATGGCCAAAATATTGCTTTCGTAATAATTGAACGTTCCCTTGCTTTATGTGCAATTTGTGCTTTTTGTGGAACGTGTGGACTATTTTATTAATTTTGTGGAATATCATATACTGGTATAAAAGTAAATAAAGGTAGCAAGTAAGGTAATAAGAAATTATAATTACTATATAGGCTTAAGGTGGAGAAGAGGCGGGGTGCGTTACTATATTTCAAAAGGGAGCGTCAACTGGGGAAGGTTGGGAGCCACTGCTCTGCTTGATGTAACCAAAGAGAAAAAGAACTGGTGCTTGGTGGAAATGAACCAACAGTTGCAGCAGTTTAAAAAAAAAAAGAAATTTTGAATGGATTGGACGATGGCAATTTGTTTGGCCCGCGAGATTCGTGAAAATTATTTAAGTGGCCCACTACCCAAAAAGGTTGGACAACCCAGGCACAGAACATGACATTAAAATTAGATGGGACTGATATTTTCTGGAAAGTCTTTCTAATTCGAGTCTTTTCTATAAAAAGATGTTGAATGCCCAGGTAGCAAATACTGTACATCAGAAAGCGAGCATGTAACTGCTTTAGTTACATAAAATATGGATAATACAGAAAAGTTAGCTTTACTAGTCATTGGAAAGTCAGCGAAAATAAAGTGTTTTAATTCAGTTAAAACAGTGCTGGTAGCGTATGGATGACTGCACATATTTTTACCAAGTGAAACAGCTGGAGCGGAAATTTAAACTGCAAGGTAGAAAGGTATACCTGTTTATAGACAGCTGTGGGATTCACTGTCGTATTTCGGAACCAAAAGCAATGAAAATAGAGATCCTACCCTCTGGACTATTCAATAAAGCTACAAATATATCATCAGGGAATCATATGATGCATGAAGGAGTATGATTGTGGAAGAAGGCCGTGCAACGCAAGTCATCGTCTTCCTGCGCTCCTCCAGTTTTTAACTCAGTCATCTGATAAAAATTTCCTTAATTCAAATGCACCAATGAAATAATCTAAATACGTACTATTGGGCAACAGACGTATCGACATAAAATGTAATAAGATTGAATAAACGTATTTTGTCTCCCTCTCTTATCAAACTGGTTCTTTAGACCATTCTTCGTTTTAATGAAAAACCCGTTATTCGTTATCGATCTGTCGGTTGCTTTAAATTTACTCCGTGCTGGTTTAAAGAGAAGTTACGTCAACCAAAATGATTTTAAGGGAGGCTTTAAATCGAAAAAAGAATCTTTTGTTAGGATAACAAAGGAAGGGACAGGGTTTGGTATAAACAGAGAAAGCAAAATCGTATGGTATACTGTAAGATATTATTACCCTTCACACAAGGACACGGGCGCCGTTAGCGGAGGGGGAACCTGTCCCCCCATGTTGGCATTAGGGTTCCATATCCCCCCTTCAATTTCAAACAAAATGCCTTTTTTATATTGCCCCCCCAATATTTTTATGCCGTCGGCGCTGATGCACAAGCAGTTGGGAAAGGTGGCCTATGCGGCACTGGAGAGAGAGAGAGAGGGAGAATCTGTTTTGATATCCAGTGAGGGTTTGAACCTCCTGAGCCACCCTTGGTCCCAACATGTGTATTGTTGGGTGCTTATTTTTCCATGGACGGTAACGTTATGACTTCAAGTGCTACAATACATGCTAGGTAAGCTCATATGCAGGGTTTCAAAAATACATATATATTAAAAATTATTCGCCATTTTGAAGGGCCGTAGCTAGGAGGTGGCGAGGAAAGGCCTACGCTAGGGACGCAGGTGGGGGGCATAAAAATAGGCTAAAGTAACTTACAGAAGAAAATATGTTCGTGACTAGGGGTGTAATCTGGACGGTTCTGCCAGGGGCACAGGCAGGTTACGTAAGCGGGATAACCCACCCCCACTTCTGGTAAATTAGAGAACTTTTGGAGTCGTTGTGCCCAATTATATAGATAAGTTATTCTAATACATTTATCATAACTAAATACATCGTAAGAATCGCTATGAAAATATGAAAAGCGAATCTTTTCATGATTATATAACACATTTTACACGGTTTATACAGTTTCTTAACAATACGGACATGATTCTTCATCAGGGAACCGTATCACATCCGCATTGCCAAGTTACAAGCCAGTTTTTTCTGAGATGCCCAGAGCAGCAGCATGTTGTCCCCTTTTCTTTTAATAATGCCGCTTTCTCTGTTTATAACGGTCCCTAAAACCGGCCTGTAAACATTAATTAAAATAAAATTAATTAGCAAAACCTACATTTGCCAAAACCCTATTTACAAATTCGAGCACCCAGAATTAATATAAAAAATATGCCTTTAAACGTAAATTCAATCCACGTGCTGCTAATATTATGGGCACGACTAATAGTAGCATTACGTAAATTAGCAAAACCATATTTGCCAAGCCCCTAACTTTGCAAATTTGCTATTTAAGCAGATTGTAAATAGGGGTTTGGCAAATATGGTTTTAATTAAAATAAAACACATTAACGCAGTTTAAATAAATACAATGTACAATGGTTTATAGCTATTTCGGAAGCGCGTTTAGGCTTCCTTCTTCAGAACCCTAGTTACACTAATGTGGCACACGTGCTAGAAAGACTGTCGATGCCAAATTGCTAGTCCAAAATTAGCAATTTGGCATCGACAGACTTTCTGGCACGTGGACCATTTTAGTGTAACTAGGGTTCTGAAAAAGGAAGCTAAACGCGCTTCCGCTAAAATTTATTTAAACTGTGTTAATGTGTTTTATTTTATTTAATATTTTGCGCAGTGTGTCTTTCATCTTTACTATAAATATGGTTTTGCTATTTTACGCAATGCTAATATTAGCAACACGTGGATTTAATTAACGTTTAAAGATATATTTTTTATACTAATTCTGGGTGCTCGAACATTTTTGTAAATAGGGTTTTGGCAAATGTAGATTTTGCTAATTAATTTTATTTTTATTAATGTCTAAAAGCCGGTTTTAGGGACCATGGTGAACAAAGACAGCGGCATAATTAAAAGAAAAGAGGACAACATGTTGCTGCTCTGGGCATCTCTGAAAAAACTGGCTTGTAACTTGGCAATGCGGATGTGATACGGTTCCCTGATGAAGAATCATGTCCGTATTGCTAAAAATCTGTGCAAAATGTGTTGTATAATCATGAAAAGGTTCGTTTTTCATATTTTCATAGTAATTCTTACGATGTTAGTTATGATAAGATTTAGTTATGATAAATATATTAGAATACTGGGAAGGGAGATTCAAACCCACGAGCCCGTATAACTCTACGGCTATGGTTTATTATATTATAGAAGTTTTGCGCTGGACCCCCATGGGTATAATCCTTTTTCCCAGCCCTGTCAAAGAATGCACATATTTTGATATTTTTATTATGTCAGCATTGATACGATGATTCACTTGATTAAATTCCAATCCTCTGATAACATGAACTACTTTTAATGTTAACAAGATTCAATTGTACTACATATAAATACAAGCTTTATAGAAAGCTTCCTTCTTTTTAAAATTTATTTCAGACGGTTTACCTCGTGGTTCGGTGGTCTAGGGGTATGATTCTCGCTTAGGGTGCGAGAGGTCCCGGGTTCAAATCCCGGCCGAACCCTTCTTTTTTATTTTTTTTTTCCGTTATAAACGTATGATCTGGTGCAAACTTTTTTCTGTTTTTTTTTTATGCATGTTAAAATTGTATATATCTAATAATTTTGCAAATTCTTTTTCTATTACAAAATTACCCTTTTCCATTGAATTATTTATATTTTTGGTGAGAGTAATTGTCAAATATGATATTCTGGTAAACAGTTCGATGTCCCCTATAATAATAATTAAATTCAATTTATTTCCTGGGCATCATTCAAGTAAAAGAAGGAAGAAAAAATATCCAGAAAATGCAATACTAACAATATAATAATAACACCGTGAAGACTGTGATGAGAATAAAGGCACGCATGTGCCTAACGAAATTCTCATCGCCAAGAAATAATTTTTTATTCGGCCCGATATACATATATAAGATAATTGGACGTGGCATTACGCAGATAAGATTTATAAGTAAAGGTAAGTGATTTACGCGTATAAGTAAAATATCCTTACTTACGCTCAGGAGTGTGCTTATGGAGTTAGCGAACTTGGGCAAAACAGATTTTAGCGGCCTTAACAAATGTTTTACCGTAACACAACGATAAAAAAAAACTGACCATGGTTTAACATTACAAAATAAAGTTCTTCACTGATCCAAACGCCAAAGGTAAAGAGAAGAAAGGTAATGAAGTTAATTTAAAAATAGACACTTCTAAAAGTTAGCCAGGGATATATCAATCACTTGGCATTTCTTGCTTAACTTCGATGTTATGAATAAATGACTGGGTTTCATTTAGGTCTACCGCAGCATTATAAACACAACGAAAAACCAGTACCATGTAATTACAAATTTCTGCTTTTCAGAATTTGCGGTGTTCATTTTTTTGTAGGAAACAGGGGTCTCTGAAGCGGCTATAAGGCCACCACAATAAATATTATAACGTGCGTAGTCTACTGATGCTAACGCATTTGACTAACAAGGCGTATGTATGTTTTAACCACCATTTAGAAGTTTCTTGAGTATTATGGGAAATATAACGCCACACACAATAGATCAACTGACCAAATACTCTGAGGAAATATATATAGGCTGCTAAAATTTATTTCTTAATGCTTGTACTGAATTTTTTTAGCGACCCTTGTAGGCCGCCCAGCTCGCATCCCCCTAAGCACGGCCCTGCATACGCTAATAGGGTTGCCTTTACTTATAAACCGATAGCCTATACATATTTTGTGATACGTAACGTGAGCAGTGTGAGTTATAGCTGTATAAAATATACAGATATTCAAGGCTTAAATTGGGCGGGAGCATACCGGGGCCCGGCTCAACTACTTCTTCATTTTTGACGGTTATTTAAATATTTAGAAATTGAGCCCTGCAGATGTTTTACCGTTTCAAGCTTTAGTTTAAAAATGGAAGGGAATATAAAGCCGCAGCTTGTTAAGAGATTCTCTTTCTCCTCCAGAGCGCGGTGATGTTGACAATTAAAAGGTAGATTTTCCTGTGGTTTTGCTTGTTTTAAAGAGTAAATATACACTCTATAGCAAAAAAATCAATGTACCCAGCAGGAGTTGCCCGATTGTAAAGACGTTTGGTATGCAAAGACATTTTGAACGAACATGCAAATGATGAAAATTTCGTGTCCAATGAATAAATAGCGGGAACTCCAGCGAATCAGAACTGCGCATTCAGCAGGTGTATATAAGGAGCGGTTCTCAATATTTAGCAGCGACTAGAATCTATATCCTGACATGAATTTCAGGAAAACGATGCATGGCGCATGCTCACGAACTAGTCGTCGATGCTTCTGCGTCTTTCCTTAGAGGCTGGTATTAAAATTGCCGAAACGTTGTACTTCCACAAATACGTTACGACTATAATCGTAAACAGAGAAAGAATAGTGAATTAGTGTTTACGTTCTATCCTTCTGTGGATCGCAATGCGTTAGGCATTTTCCTTTTTCTTAAATTGCGTGTTGCGATGTGACTGAATTCGTAAATGGATTCCATTGAATACTTGCCTCAGGATATTGGTGTAATCTGTTAGGAGCTCTTGCCCCCACCCCCCATTGTTTTAGAAAAGAGGCAAAATCTACAGGGGCATGGATCTACAATATCAGAAAAACTCGGAAAATATTCACGTTATCTTTTATGATTTTCACGGTCCTAAGAAACATATTCATTGAAATACATGTATAATATGGCGGAGGCATTTACTACCCACCTCCACTTTTTGTAAAAAAGAGATAAAATCGTATTTATGCTTTATTTAACTCTTAAGTTGTAAATACCTATGCAGGGGAATCTATTTACGGTTTACGATTTCAGTCACATCGTAATCACACAATATATTTTACACTAGCACTCTTTAGCAAAAAACGTTGCGTTGGAATCTATAGCAGGAGTAAATCGTCACCACTAATTTACGATTCTTTCTCTGTTTAGAATTATAGTCGTAACGCACTTGTGGAAGAACGACGTTTACGCAATTTTTATACCACCCCGTATTTGCAAAAATAGGGGCTTCGCAAATATGGTTTTGCAAATTTACGTAATGCTACTATTAGTTGTGCCCAGAATATTAGCAACATGTGGATTTAATTAACGGTAAAAGGAATATTTTTTATATTAATTCTGAGTGCTCGAATTGTTTGTAAATAGGGTTTTGGCAAATGAAGATTTTGCTAATTAATTTTATTTTAATTAATGTTTAAAGGCCGATTTTAGGGACCGTGGTGAACAAAGACAGCGGCGTTATTAAAAGAAAAGGGGACAACATGCTGCTACTCTGGGTATCTCAGAAAAAATTGGCTTGTAACTTGGCAATGCGGATGTAATACGGTTCCCTGATGACGAATCATGTCCGTGTTGTTAAAAAAGTGTGTAAACTCTGTAAAATATATTATATAATCATGAAAAGGTCCGCTTTTCATAGTTATTCTTACGATTTATTTAGTTATGATAAATGTATTAAAATAACTATATATGTTATACTAATTTGAAGCTGACTTTGTGCGCAGGAACCAGCGCAAATAGCCTAATTGTATTCATTTGCATATATTAAATAATCCCCTTATGGGTCTTTCAATTTTAAAAATAAATATATATATATATCATCATATTCAACCATTATCTATCCACTGCTGGATGAAGGTCTCTCCAAATGCTTTCCACACAAGTCTATCCTGAGCAATTCGCTTCCACGTCACCCCAACCTGTTTTCTTATTTCATCCACCCATCTAGTTTGAGGACGTTTTCTAGGTCTTCGGTGGTCTCTTGGAATCCAGTTCAGAATTTCTGTTGTCCATCGTTGATCAGTTCTTCTTGCAATATGCCCAGCCCATCGCCATTTCAGCCCTTTTACTTTAACAATGATGTCCTCTACTCTAGTTTGCTCTCTCACCCAAGTGTTTCTTTTTCGATCTCTCCTAGTTATTCCAAGCATGCACCTCTCCATGCTCCTTTGCGTTGTCTGTAACTTTCGTATTGCTCCAACTGTTAGACTCCATGTCTCTGATCCATAAGAGAGGACTGGCAATACACACTGGTTGAAGACCTTTCTTTTTAGACACAAAGGCAATTTCCCCTTCAGGATAAAACTGTTTCTTCCAAATGCACTCCAGCCAAGTTTAATACGTCTGTTGAGTTCTTTCATAATGTTGCCATCCATTGAAATCAGCTGGCCAAGGTAAATATATGAATCAGCAATTTCTAGCTCAGTGTTGTCAACTTGTATTTTTGTTTCCTCTACAAAATTATTGAACATGATCTTAGTTTTTTGTAGGTTCATCTTGAGTCCAACTTCTTTACTTCTAGTTGAGAGCTCTTGTACCATGTCTTGGAGTTCTGATGGGTTCGTTGAAAAAATAACAATGTCATCAGCAAACCGCAGATGATTTAAATATTCACCATTTATTTTTATTCCCTTGTTATTCCAATTTATCAGCTGAAAAATCATCTGTAAAGCTGAAGTAAAAAGTTTTGGAGAAATGGTATCTCCCTGCCTCACACCTTTACCAATTTTGATAGTTTTGGTATCTTTATGTAACCGAAATTTTGCACTTGCATTTTTATACACACGTTTCAATATGTCAATGTACACATCCTCGATGTCTGCTGATCTTAAAGAGTTGATGACTGCTGATGTTTTAATAGAGTCAAAGGCCTTCTCATAGTCAATAAATGCAACACACAATGGAAGTTCATATTCATGTGTTCTTTCAATTAATTCTCTTAATACTTGAATATGGTCCACTGTACTGAATCCACTTCGAAATCCAGCTTGTTCTCTTGGTTGAGCTGCATCTAATTTTTTCTGCAGGCGATGTGTTAGCACTTTTGTGAAGATTTTATAAATAGCAGGTAACAAGCTAATTGGTCGGTAATTTTTCAAATCCTCTTTATCACCTTTTTTATGCAAAAGAATTACTGTTGCAGAATCCCATTGGTTTGGTATGTTACCGCTGTTAAGACATTTGGTAAAGAATTTTGCAAGTATATATATATATATATTACGGCGTTAGCGAAATACATGGAGAAAAACGGAACAGCACATTTTTTAAACGACACCCTCCGAATCTATTCCGTTCGGGTTAAAAACCAAATGCTTAAATTTTTTTCAGTTAAGTTAATATTAAGAGGTCGGTCAAGGACCGTCAATTTCTCCATGTATTCCTGGCTAATAATACATGCGTAAAAGCCATACACTATATTAATTTCATGATATTTTTTTACAGATTGTTTAAAGTGGAAATGGCCAGTACTTCCAAAGTTGGGACAACAAAGAATCGTAGTATATATTTAATTGGGGCAACATTCAGGGGTTTAGTTTTATGATAAAAGGAACAAAATGAGGGGGTGTCGTGATTAAATTGAGCAACTTCAATTTTGAGTGGCACCCTAATCTATATATATACAGTTATACGTTACAATATAT
>QLNU02001408.1:0-12660 GCA_006491805.2 Dysdera silvatica | reverse complement strand
TTTTTCCTGACATCAACTCTTGAGGTAGCTATCATGTCCCATGTAGTTGCCCAAAATCTTACTGGTTAAACCCGTGGCGCTCTTCTGTTCCGAATCAATGAGAGGTTTATGTCACGGAGGTTTATTATCACGAGGTTTATGTCAAAGGCGGATACAGACTTTCATTTTGTGGGGGGATGAAGGACAGAATTTGCCATGGTCTTGGAATAACACACCCTTCATTTATCATGAAAATCGGAATTTCTTTACAGTGAAAAAATATATTTTTTTGGGGGGGGTGGGGGGTCATGACCCCTGTGCATACACACACGTATTTACGAGACGTATTTACATACATTATTTGTACAAGATTGTTACATACCGCTCGCTCTCTCTGAACTAAATTTTCTTTAATCCTTTTTTTATTCAACAAAATAGTCACAATCTTATTAACGACATGTCTATTGCAACCAAAACCTATTTTGCGTGGACCCAATTTCTTTAAATTATTTCCTTTCGTGTTTTTTTTTTTCAATAACTAATTATACCTTAATTTTTTCCCTTTCAATAAATCAATTTTCCCTTATTTTCTTTCTCGCATATATTTGTTATTTTTCGACATGAGATTATCATTCCACGTTTCCTAAAATCTGTTTCAAATTATATATTAATTCATTCTATGCTATACTTCTGAACAATTAAATACAATTAAAACGAAATACAATTCCATTGACAAGTTTCAGGTTAAATAAAGTATTTTAACTTCGTCTATCGTGAATTTCAATTTAAATATTTGATTAATGTTTACAGTTATACCTCCTAAACATAGACCTGTTAAATTCTTAATTGGACCGATAAAATGAGTGTCTGTTGACACACTTGCGAATTGGTACGACAAATGTTGTTATGGGGATAGAGATACGTAAGGGCGGATCCAGGGAGGGACGCCCTCCACCCGAGAATAAAAAATGTACACGTATTATAAGTTCCTAGAAATATATAGGTCGACATTGGTTTTTAAACTTCGCGTCCCCACGAAAATGTTTTTTCTGTCCGCCCCTGCCTGTAGGATTTTTAAGTTCGGTTAATGTTTAAACGAATGTTTTTTTAGAGCGGTAGTCACGAAATCGAAATGCGTGAAGGCGAGCAGTTGCGCAATACGTACTTTACTATTTTTATAACACAACGCTTCCTGTCACGTGCCGCGGGCTTTCATTGTTGACTTGCAAGCAGATGACGTGCGCGTTTACTTCTTGTTTTTGTAGAACTCAACTGGTTTGAAGAGAAAACTCGATATATGCATAGGAGTAGAAACCGACATTGGTAGCGGTATTGGAAAATCTGGCATTGTCAGATGACTGTACAATTCCTCTTGTCATTTACTGACACGTGGTCCTGATAGGCAAGTCCTTCGTATTGATTCTAGATAGCCGTCTCCGGCGAATTTATATTTTACGTAAATATTTTCTGTTTTAAAGTGTGTTAATCAAACTGGTTTTGGGATGGAATCCAAGTGGACGCTTGAAGCAACTTTACAACCTCCTTCTTACGACGATGCGACTGGAGGAATCAGTGAAGCTGCCATTGGTGGAAATCTGACGTTTGTTGATTTTTTACCAGATTGTTGTGATCATGGGGGAATTTTTACGCAGCCTAAGTTTGAATCCTTTCGGTAAGTTGCATGTTATTCGTACTTTAAGTACTTAATTTATTTTTATTTTATTTCGTAGTTAAAAGAATATACTGCATACTTTTAGACAAATGCCAGATATTTTTATAAAGTGAGTATAGCTTTTTAACTTTCATATAGTACTCGTTGGTTTTAACATCGTTCTCGGATGCAATTTATATGTTAAAAATATCCATAAGAATTAAATAGCTGGTTGGTTGTATTTTCATAGCGCAAGGACAGCCAGGGTCATTCTGCGCAAAAAAAAATAAAAAAAAAAAAAATAATAATAATAATAAAATAATAATATAAATAAATAATAATATCCTTAGATAGAACTGTTGAAAGTTGTAAATTTGTAAAAATAAAAGCTTTTGTACTTAAAATGAAATAGCTGCTGCTTTTTTATATAACCTATAATTTTACATGCTATCAAGAAATGTAATAGAAAGGGCAAGAGGCGTTCCCTTCAAATTAATTGGAGCTACGGTGGTACAGTGATAACGCATTCGCCTAACGTGCCCTTAACCTGGGTTCGACTCTCAACTATGCCAAAAAAAGAATGTTTATCCAGACGCTCATACACTGTAGTCCGAAGGTTGGTTCCCTTGTCAGCAGGGGTTCGATTTCCTCGGAAAACTTAGTTCCGGCACAGCATGACCTTTGCTGTCCATGCGCCGTAAGAAACAAACATCAAATCACATTAAGATGTTCCAAAGAAAAAATCAAATCATTTTGGTTTTAAAGGAAAAATAATATATTAAAGAATTACCTATACAGGGAAGACAGCAATTTGTTTTTGTAAGTAATATAAAATTTGATTCTTTGGAAAGCAATTGTGATGTTCCTCAGGGATCAATTCTTTATCCCCTACTGTTTTTACTGTATATTAATGATATTATGCATGTATCAGACAAGGGCAAATTAACACTATAGTAAAAATCGGTTATAATGACGTCCAAGGGGCTGTGAAAACTCGGTCGTTATAAACGATATCCATTTAAAATCATAGCATAGTAAGACACTTTAGGGTTTTATAAATAATTTTAATGCTACAAAAATTAAACTTTTGGTTTAAAAATTAAATTAAATATACTTAATTATAATGAATTCGATTACGGTATATATTAAACTATACTTATAGCCATTAATTAAATACATATTTTTAGTTTTTTAAATTAAAAATAGTAGAAAATACTATGTAAAATATATAATATAAAACAAATTTATTAAAAAAATATTTATTATAATATATCAATGATTGTCGAACAATTCCGGTATAAAAGTTTAATGAGCCCTAGGCTGAATAAACAGAATGGACCCTGAAGAACGCTACCCTAGTGATATTCAATTAATAAATCATATTTTTTTTTAAGTTCATTTTCTTCAATATTCAGGTTTAGCAGTAATAAAAATTTCTCGGACATTTGTAAATAAACAAAATTAGAATAACGCCTAAGTTTTAATAACACAAGTATGATTCCAGCGTTGTCTGGAACCCACGTGGTTCCAATGTGCTACTGTCAATTGTGTCGTTATATCCAATACGGATTTCCTTTCTTAGGATTTATGTAGACTACGAACTCGCCGTCGTTATAGCAGGTTTCGTCGTTATATGCGATATCGTTATAACCGACATATTTAATATGCAGTAGAATGGGAAACTAGACTTCTTGTAAAAATTCCGTCGTTATATGCGGTTGGTCGTTAACTATAACCGGCGTCGTTATAAACGATTTTCACTGTATTTAAATACTTACCATACTATATTCTATCAATGACCCAAGTGTCTATAATACAATATATTAGTAGGCTATATATTTACTATTTCTTTTTTATTTAATCTTCTTGTACATGAAATGATTGAAGATTTTAATATTTAGTGACTTACCACATCAAATAAAATTCAGTTATTATTATTATTATTACTACTTTATTTAATTTGAATACTAACATATTTATACGGACAGACTTGGGCATTAATAGTTTATTAAAAAATTTATATCTAAACAATTTGAATATTTTTGTTCGAAGAACCTTATTCATAATGAAAATTCTTCGTAAATACTTTACGTTCTTCGTTTACATTTTACGTCCATATTCCTGTAGGTATCAGGGATGGGATCAATGGCTTAACGAGACGTTCAAATCAAATATGCTTACACTTAGATCATAATCACGGGATCAGTAATATGTAACTCGTCTTTGTTATGCCTTTTACACATCTTTTTCCTCATTCACTGCAGTTATTTCAAAATTCAAAACTATATATAAACAGCAAAAAAGAAAATAAATAGCGTATAGTGTAAATAGCTCTCATTGGGATTAATTTTCCTACCGGTAATAATTTTTCTTCTTATGATAAAACTTTACTGAATTTTTACCACTAAAATCGACACACAGTTTTAAGTAATCCATTTCAGCAACATCATCATTTATTTTCCACAGATATGATTGTCGAGAAAGACGAGTTTTCTTGACACATCGTAGGTCGAAATAGGGCCAGGGACGAGGGGGATGCCAAAGGACCCGGCGCAAAACTTTAATAATATAACGTAGTTTATCATTAAACGTTTATTGGTTTGAGGTCCCTATCTGTTAAACTTTCCAGGAGCCCGTCCACCGCATGAGGCAACTCCCGTTGTCCGTGTGCCTCCAGTGTCAGAAAGGTGCTGACGAAACACTGGAACACATTCTTTTGCGCTGCCCGGCCTACGGCTACCTCAGGGAGGAGCTCCTTCTCGCCTGCCGCCGTTTAGGCCTCGCCTCGCCACCAGGTCTGTTTGACCTCCTGGATCCCACCGGATCCCCCCGCCTTCGCGCTGCCTCCGTGGTTGTGCTAAGCACCTTCCTCTCCGGGCTTGGCCGGTTTCTGTAAGTTCCTCGGCCGGCTCTGGGGTGTGTCTCCGGATCTGCAGCCTGGGCCGTTTCCCGTGACGGTTCCCCCGGCAGCTGGTTTCGGTGTGCGTTGAATGACGACTTTACGTGAACGTGCATCTATGAATGGTGTGTTGATTGGCAATCCATCTCCCCCTCAGCCGCCTCGGCGGCTGATTACGCTGTTCAAGCGTCCTGTCTGGGATTACAGCGCCGCCTCCGGCGGCCACCCTTCCCAATGAAACCCTTGCACAATTCCTCCTCCCTTCTCCAGGGGCCCGTAAATCCGGTTCCCTTCTTTGGATCGCTCGCGAAAATAACACAGTAATCAGTATAATTAAGAGAACGTATAATACAACAAAACCCGTTGGACAAATTTCATTTAAATAGTTTTTCTTTATGCATTTTAGAGAGTCGAGCGTGTCGCAGTTATCAGGTATCATTCTCGAGAACATGTTTACTTCCTCTCAAAGTTCAATAGCGTCAGTGTGAAACGAATTGCAGTCGGACCTCGTTAATGCAAATATTAAGTATGGGACAAGAAATCTGTTCATCTTAACAGTAGGTTGCGTTATTCGTAAAGGACGGGATCGTATTATTAAATTACTTATTCCGTCTCTCGTTCCCATATAATATTTTGTCATTATTGCAGTAAAATTTCTATAACGGACGTTCCAGAATAGCAGATACCTCTGTTTAACGGACACTTTTTCAATTTTGAGTACCAATGCTTTCTATGCCCGAACACTTCCGAGTAGCGGACAGATTCTTAAGTTTCAAAGTGTCCGCGATTCAGAGGTTTTACTGTATATGTATATTTGTTTATTAATTATTATATATTTTATTAGCGGGTTTCAATAGATATTCAACCCGCTATTGCTTTTGGTTTTTCTGTCTGTCTGCACGCAATAAAAAGGGTAAGGTAAATGTCCTCCGCAAATGCAATAATAATGGCTATCGTTAACGAAGAAAACCTATTGAGTTACTTGAGAATTGGGGAGATGCGGATTAGAGTTGCCGATTAGAAAGTTGCGGGTTAGAGAGTTGCGAATCAGAGAGTTGCGAATTAATGTTAATTGAAACCTGCTAAATTTAAATATCGACCTTAGGCAATTTTCTTTCACATGCTTTTGTTATTATTATTATTTATATATTTTATTATTACAGTGACATCCGTCGATAACAATATTTTTCCCCCGATCCCGACTGATATAGAGTGTATCATGTTCAATCTTGTTCATAGCGACAAATTGTCCCTATAACCACATCTTTTCCTTGTCCCTTGAGTATCGTTATAGCCAGAGTTTACTGTATTATACAGTCGAACTTCGTTAATTTGAAGGTGAAGGAGCCATGTAATTAGTTCGAATTATCCCGGAATTTGAACTAAACAACAATTAATATGGGTACTAAAAATAACTCCTCAGTCAATTAAAAATCGTTTTTACGTATTTTGTTTTTTTTAAAAAATCTAAACTTTTTTAATTCTTTTTTAGAGTTAATTCTTGAGCATATGTAAATACTTGACATGAGCACGTGGAAAATAAGCGCTTACTTTCGTATGACCTTCACTTTACGTCTGCACTCTTGCATATTTTTCATAGCCTGTGTACATGTAAGAATCTGATTTTCTAAAAATTTTATTAAGTACCTATTAGACATTTTGTTACGTTTTTTCACCTGAAGATACGCACAATATTTGATCAATTGTAGCTGAAGTCTACCAAGATTTTGGCATTCCGTAAGGTTTCCGCAAATTTTAAAGTACTGGTTGATATTTCGAAAATTCTTGTTAGGGATATCTGCGTTATGCCTTAACGTTTTCCTAGACTTTCACAGTAATCGCGATCTACTTCTTTGGCAATTTCCATACGGGAAATCCTGCTGATGAAAAAACACGCAACGGGGAATAAATTTCTTTCACATCTTCCTGTAAATGAAAACTTCGAATTATAGATGATTTTTTTTACATTATTTTACTAGAAGATTCGCGGTACCTCGAGACAAATTCCAGTTATCTATCCACGATCGAATTGTCCAATTTCGACTGCATTATAGCCAGTGGCGTAGGAAAAGGATGGGCTCAAGCCCACTGAATATCAAAACACATCATTTTGTCATAAACCTCATCACAAAATCTTCTTTAAAGGCGCTTGATCACATCCCCCCCATGAGTTTTGAATTGCTACGCTACAGATTATACCATTTATATATTTTGTAAAAAAAATATGTATAGGCCTGCGTACCATTAAAGAGTCTATATAACTCACAGTAGGTGATTTGGAAAATTTCTTGTTTTACTACACGTACATATTTTGTACTCAAACTGATTACGAAAAGTGTCTCAACTTTTCTCGATTTTGAAAAATGTCGATAAAGTACTCCTTCCAATCTCAAATGTTAAGACAATTTTTGTTTTATTCAGCTTCCATAATCCACGTCGTTTAGAATTTCTAGCTGTTTTTCTAAACTCGGCAACTTATGCGCTTTGTATAAAATACACTTCATAATGAACCGGCTTTTTGCTGTCTTATAGTGTTACCTATACAATTCTGTCCCGCGGACTTTTCTTATTTAGGGGTGACGGAAATGAAACGATGAAATCGTCCTACCGTGGCGCAAGTGAACTGGTCAATCCAACCCATTGGGGCTATCAGAACGAAAGGTGTCACTTTAAAAACTTAACATTGTTTAAGATTCCTTTGTAATTTTCTATTTCTTACTTTTTTTTATAACGATTCTCTCGCATTCTCTTACTTAACTCGTCAGCTTCTTAGCGTTTTTTTCTTTTTTACCCGTATCCAGATTCAAATTTCCTACTTCTATCTCGATCTCCAGCTTGCCAAGGAAGCCATTTTCATTTCGAGATATTGTTTGATCAAATATTTATTATGTACATATATTAACAAACCACGAAACTTTATTTAAAAAAAAATTAACGTATTTAGTAGAAATCGCTGAGACACGATCAGGCTTAATTACATTCTGAGCTTTTTTTCATCAATACTGATAAAGTGTACATAGTATCATAAATGCACCAGTATATGTACTTCACTAACCTTTTCAGCAATGTTAGTCAAGTTTACACAATGTCATAAACAAAATTAGTAAATGTGTTTCACCCAATTTCAAACATAACATAGGACTGGTTGCTTGTTCAAGAGTGTTAACTGTTAAATTTTATGTTAATAAATGTATGGTAACAATTCCAACAATATCCCCATTTCAACATCACGCGTGCGCGCACACACATGCATACCCTATTTACAGTTTCTCTTTCTCTCTCTCTTCTTACATTATTTACCAGACTCTCTGTCTCATTCGCAGGCTATAAATTAAACTTCTCCGAGTTTTGCAGGAGCCTAACATTTTGTAGTGCGTCTCTCCCTCCTATTTTTAACAGAAAATTTTTACACTATTTGAAATTGTTATTTATTTGTTATAACGTTGAATAAACTTATAAGTTAAATAAATAAAAAGTAAAAGTTTTTTTTTTTAATATTACAAAAAAAAAGTGCGGGGCCCGACTTCGTTAACTGCCGAGGAGTCTTGAGACTCCCAAGTCCTGGGCTGTTGATCTTCTGTTTTTTTTTTTCCAAAATAGAAAGAGCAATTTGCTTTCTAAATTCGTTCTCTTCGCTCCACTCCTCCCATACTGTCTTTTGCTGTTCCAAATAAGAAAAACACATAAAAAGAAACTCCGTATTAGATCATTTAAGTTTAATAAATTGAGAAGATATTACTATAGACAAAGAACCTTAAAACTAACACAAAAATATCAAAGATATCCTACTAATTGGTTGACAATAACAAATCGTAGTTACTGTTATTATTGCAAGGTAAATGTGGGGGCAAATGTTTCTTTTAAAAGTCAAATAGGTAGTAACTTCCGCTTTAAAATTCAGACGCCTTTAAAAAAGCGCCTAGGTTAATTTCTTATTATCTTAAAAAAATTGATGTAACTGCTATCTTAATTTTTAAGATAGCAGCTTACAAAAATGTACCATATATCACCATTGCAACATATACGTACCGCGCGTTAAATATTTTTGTTATGTTTTGTTTTGTGGAGTCTTTTTTGTCGCCTTAATCGCACGAAGCAAAGAATATATGCATTTACAATGGCAATCGTTTACAACAACGCCGGTTATAACGACCACCTTTGTATTACGACGGAATCACTACAAGAAGCGCTTTCTCCTATTTTATATGTTAAATATATCGCGACTCTGTATATCGGATGTAACTTCGGTGCCTTTTATACAGCGACGATATTTTTCTGTAGAAAAGCTGCAGTTATCGTGCTCGCGCGGCTATAGCTGTTTGACAGCCTATCAGAACAAAAATGAGTTCCCGCCTTCTAGACGATACTCGAATCGCATTGTTGCAATGCAAAAAGTTTTAGAATTAAGCCTAAAATAGATTTAGAAATAATTTTTGAATAAGTATAAAAATATATTACCACACTGTGATTAAAAAGTTTGTTACGACTGTATTGCTAGGAACGATCACTTGCATTGCCCTCCTCTTGTGCCCATTATAAACGATTTCCACCTTATATATATATATATAAATAAAGAGTAAGCAATATAGGTTTCAAACATAATGTTTATCTTCACAACATCTCCATGCCGGTTATTATTAGAAGAACTACCATTTTCAGACCAAAACAAAAAAAACCCCCACCAAATACTACTTATTTCATTGAAACAGTGACAGTGAGATTTAAAAATTGTTAAGTAATGATCGGCAGCCAAAAATTGACTAATGCGTAAAATGATAGTCTACATTTTATAAAAAATAAATGGCTTTTATTAGTAACGTTATTTTATTTAGTAATTCTAGCATCCCACATACTCACCCTTGCCCATTTTAGTTGTGATTATTAGTATCTTTCCTTCACATTTCATTTTGTTCACGGAGTTATCATGAAACGATTGTCCTAAAGCAATTACCGGTAAAGCCCAAATTTCCTTTCACCATATATACAGCAACGTAATTTATAGAAGCCGCGGTACAGCTGTAGCAATTACGGCAGAGTGGAACCTAGGGTCGCAAACCACTCACAGTGCCAATTCTAAAACCGTCCAGCATGCACAAATACTGACGACCAGTGCATGAGAGGCGCAAAATACAACTCAGGTTAGCTGATCCAGTGCGTAGACGATTGGCGGCATCTCATTTTGTGATTCTGAGGCACTGGTTGTAAATATTTGTGCACGGTGGACGGTTTTCGAACTGGGTTTGCAACCCTAGGTTCCATATCTAATATTGTTCATCTTGATGGGTATTATCACCCTTTGAAGTTCTGACCATTATTTCAGTTACACCCTGCATATGGAATGCAAATAGAATGTCCAAAGCGAAAACGTGAAGTAAACATTATCTTACGTTACTCGCTTTAAAAGTACATAGGTTGAGTACAAAGTGCATAATGACGAAACAGAACAGAAGGAATAGTTCCCATCCTTTCCTTTCTTTTTTTTTTACACACGATTGGAGTTTCCCTTTGATAGTAGGTCCATTTCAAGGACCAGCTATCGGAAGGTAAATCTATGTGTTATCATTTTTTTCTTTTTCAAATGCCCACCATTTTAGTTTTCTGACCATTTGGTGTCTGATAGTTTTTTCAAATTGCCAGATATAGGCAGATAATTATGTCATGTTGCACTGACATAGGGGCATCGTCATAGACAATCGACATGTCCTTGCTCCATGTGTGCATGTACGTGTACAGGGGGGAATTGGGAAGGGTGGCCGCCAAAGGCGGGGCTGTAATCTCAGACTGGTCGCTCAAACAAAGGCGGCTGTGGGGAAGAGGGTATTCGAGAGTCGACCATACACAGCACACAAAGATGCACTCTCGTATAGGTGTCGTCATTTAACGTGAACTGAAACAAGCTGCCTGATGGGCCGCCGGTCCGGAATCACAGCTCAGGGTTGGACGCGAAACCTACAGGAACCGGCCGAACTCGGAAAGGAAGATGTGGGGCGCCGCCACAGATGCGGCGCAGAGACGGGAGCATCCGGATGGATCCAAGAGGTCGAACAGACCTGGTGGATGGACGTGATCTAAACGACGGCGGGCGAGAAGGAGCTCTTCCCTAAGTTAACCTAGGCCAGGCACTGCAAATCTTTGCGTCATAACCAACCAATAGATGATCGACACCACCACATGGTACGTTTGCAATTAACCAAGCTTTCTCGGGAGTCGAATCCAAACCCAGGCGGTGGATATAACCCGCATTGTTATTATTGTCCTCATCATTCTATACAAGGTGGTTATATTTAATTAAAATTTCCCTATTCAGAGCTCTCTGTAGCTCTGATTAATAAACATAATGACAACTAATTCTGTATATACAGTGAAATCTATATATAACGGTACTCAGGAGACAGGAGAAAAGCTATCGTTATAGACATGGTTGAATATAATGTACACTATATCTGTTGAGACAGGTGGAAATCGGTTATAACGACTTCAAGGGACCGTGAAAATTCTGTCGTTATAAACGATATCTTTTTAAAATCATGGTAGCCTATGTAGCCATAGTAGCCTATAGTACAATATATTCTAGAGTTTTATAAATTATTTTGATAGTAAAAAGTATAAACTTTTTGGTTTCAAAATTAAATAAAAATATATTGAATTATAATGAATTTAGTTTCCGTTTAAATTATATTTATAGCCACACTAAATACATAGTACTTCCTTCCTTTTTTGAAGTTGCAAAAGTTGTAGAAAATATTACTAAAGCATATAATGTAGAAAACAAATGCAATGAATAATATTTATTATATTATACCAATGTCTTCCGAACAGTGCCGATTTAAAAGTTTTGTGGGCTCTATGCTGAAAAAATATAATGGGTCCCTTCAGAATATGGCCCTCGTGATATTCAATTAATAAATCACGTGAATTTTGTTTAAGGTTCATTATCTTCAATATTCAGCTTTAGCAGTAATGAAAAATTCTCTGACTTTTGTAAATAAATGAGATTAGTGTAAGACTAAAATTTTAATAACTAACCCACGTGGTTCTGCTTTATGACTGTCAAGTCGCGTCGTTATATCCGATACGAATTTCCCTGCTTAGAATCTTCGTACACTACAAAATCGTCGTCGTTATATCAGGTTTCGTTGTTATATACGATGTCGTTATAACCGATATATTTAGTATGGAGTAGAATAGCAAATCAAACTCCTTGTAAAAATTCCGTCGTTACATGCGGTTGGTCGTTATAACAGGCGTCGTTATAAACGATTTTGACTGTATGTTCAAGAAATGGGAAGAAAAATTTTGCGGGGGAAAGTAGTTTCAAGATCTGCTGATAGGGGAATATATGGCGTTGTACAATAGAAAATGCATGAAAAAAACCCAAAAAACCAACCAACTTCATTTTACCTGTGGCAGTTTATTTCACAACTTCAAATTCATTCATCGTTTATTTACAATGTCGGGAGATATGAACATTGAAGTTAAACTTTGACGTTATTGCCGTTAGTTTGAGCTAAAGGCCGTATTGTTCTTTCTGTTTTTGCAGTGAGCAAAAAAAAGTGAAAATATCGTTTTAGATTTGTCTTAATTACGTATCTCTATGGGCTTCTCCCCCACCCCTGTATTTCCTATTATATAGCACCATATTTTCTCCTGTCGGCAAAATTTTGAACTGAATTTTTTTTTCGCCAACTTCTTTTCCCCATCCTTTGAATAGTCTATACTGTGGATTTTCAAACAGTGCTTCGTGTATTTTGGTTAAGGGCGTCGCGACATTAACTAACATTTTATATGAGTTTATATTTCTATATGCAGTGGTGGACTTTTAGTGGCAAATTTTCGACTAAAAGTTCGCAAAGGGGGGCTGAATTGTTTGGTGGGCGATTGAATTATTAATTTTGAATTATGTTCAGAGGCGTAACTAGGCATTGGCAAAGGGAGAGCTTCCATGGGCGCCATCTTGAGAGAGGCTCAAAAGGGACTACATTCGCGGGTACTTACGAAAGGTGAATTTGAACTAACCGCCAGGGGCGTCAAATTAAGAATTTGATAAAAGCGCCAAAATCTTCGTTACGTTTCTAGCCATATTTGGTAAGATTAGGCGGCAAAATATGTCAGCTTACAGGCGGTAAAATCA
>QLNU02001407.1:0-33931 GCA_006491805.2 Dysdera silvatica | reverse complement strand
CAACTTAAAGTTTCCAACCGATGTGATGACAACTCTGACCAACATCACGGACATAAACAAAAGTCACCATGCTCTGATGATGATGGCCACATGCTGTCAAAACAGATATTAGCAACAACGTTTGTAATACAACGTTTTATAAATTAGCTGAACTAATAAATTTTGTGTAAGTTTTGCTTCTATTTGAACAGTGCAGTGTGTTGCCAATAAACGGAATAGCATCCTAATTTTTTTTTAAACAAACTAACAGTATTATATGCGCTTAAATTTATTTGGTAGTTTTTTTCCATAATATTCTACTCCCACATGTATTCTATATTATTTCTATATATTTCGGACCTTAATTTTGAGAAATTTTATTGATATTACTTTCTTTAAAAAACTTTATCATCACCTCATTTATTTATGTATAATTGTTTCCATGTGTTTGTATTCAGTCATTCACTCCCTCAAACATTCATTTTTATACATAAAGATACGCGTTAATATATTCTATTAGCAATATACTATACTGTGCAAATAATCTACTCCAATCTATGATATTTTTTTTGTCACTTTTTCTAAGAAGTCCCTTTTTTTTTTGCAATGATTCTATCATTTTTATATTTCCTTTTACTCGTAACCCCATATATATATGTACAATTATAATATAATAAATAACTACATACAAATGGCTATTACAAATCAATTAGAATTTTCTTTGAGGGTGTTACATGACAAAAAGTTGATTTCCTTATTGATCTTTTTACTAACTTCCTTTATATGGTAAAGATGAAACGACACACTGCGCAAAATATTAAATAAAATTAAACACATTATCACAGTTAAAATAAATACGATGGTTTATAGCTATTTCGGAAGCGCGTTTAGGCTTCCTTCTTCAGAACCCTAGTTACACTAATGTGGCACACGTGCTAGAAAGACTGTCGATGCCAAATTGCTAGTCCAAAATTAGTTCGGGTAAACCAGCAAATTTGGCTCGCATCGAAGAAGAACTGTACCCGCTCCATCTCAAACTGTCTGCAGGTGTATCTAATTTTAATTCTTTTGATCAGAAAAGCTTTGAAAAATGTTTGGTTATTTCCGCGCACCTTCATTCCAGACATTCAATCAAATTTTCGAAGCTTATTGATACTCCACCGACCACCCAACCACCAGTAATTCAGAAGGCGGTTCTTAACCTTCCTAAGGTCCTACTTTCCGAAAAACAACTGAACCTGCTGTCTTCGAACTCCAGTTTTTGCATTTCAAAACCCGTTCATCCTAAAAGATTTATCGCTCCTGTGGAGCGTGCTCTCCAGTTCAGCAAAATCAACTGCGGCCAAAAAGAGGTACTGAGGCATCTGGTGGCGGAAGCTTTGTCCTCTAACTCCAAGCCGAAACCTAACATTCCTATCTCGGACCAACGTATGATCAGGGATTTGTATTCAAACGATAATTTGATTATCACTAAAGCAGGCAAAGGCGGGCAGATGGTGGTTATGGACAAAGAGAAATACATTGAAGGAGTCGACAACCTCATCAGTGAAGGTCCTTATAAAGCGCTCAAGAAAAACCCATCTTCCGCTCAACTCTCTAATGTTAGTAAAATAGTCCGGTCATCAAACATCTTGGATCCCAAAACGAAGAAATCCGTAGTTCCTTCTATTGCTAATGTCGCAAGACTGTATTGCCTCCCGAAGGTTCATAAACCCGGCATTCCATTGCGGCCCATAGTCTCCAACATCGGTACTGCAACCCATCCCCTAGCCAAATTTCTCGTCCGCAGATTTTCTCCTCTCCTGGCTAACAACCATTATACTGTCCTTAATTCTTCAGAATTCATTTCCAAATTAAAGTCCTCTTCTTCTTTCGCTTCTTCAAAAATGGTCTCGTTCGATGTCAAAAGCCTTTTCACAAATGTTCCCGTTCAGGGAGCTCTTGAAGCTCTTATCTTTCGTATGAAAGAATTTCATTTTGCTGATGCTGAAATCCAGGAATTAGTCAAATTTACTGAGATCTGTATCACACAGACTTGCTTTTCTTTCCGGGATCAATTATTTTCGCAAACTGATGGCCTTGCCATGGGAAATCCTCTTTCACCCATTTTATGTGATATTTACATGCATTATGTCGAAGAGGATATTCTCAATCTCATACCATTTAAACTGTGGATTAGATATGTGGATGACACATTCGCTATTCTTCCAAACGATTGTTCAGATCTCTCTACAATTCTCACCACCTTAAATTCCGTCAACCCTCACATACAATTCACTTTGGAAGAAGAAAACAACGGTTCATTGCCTTTCCTGGACGTTTTGGTACATAGATCGCCGTCCGGGTTCCAAACCAGCGTATATCGGAAACATTTTGCTGTTAGCCTCCCGCCGCATGCTGCTTCCGCCCATCCACAAAGCCAGAAGATAAGCACGTTCTACTGGTTGGTTTCACGTGCTCTTAAGTTTTCATCATCTGAAGAATTACTTAAAATTGAACTTAACCATATTCGTGACATCGCTCGAGATCGTGGTTACAATCCTACCATTATTGACGACGCTAACCAAGCTAATTTTTCAAAAAAAAAAATAAATAATCCTGGGTTGGAACTCAGGACGTTATATAGTGATATAAAGTCACGTTTATTATTCATAACCATCAGAGTGCCAACTATTAAACGCATTGTTCTCTTATTTCAGTTTTGCTCAGTTAATACAGATACTGATTTCTTATATCTGGGAAATACTTTCATTTAGCAGGACCAAACTAATTAAAAATCGAACTCAGGATCATATATAGTGACGGAAGGCCACCTTTATTGTTAATGACTTTCGAAGTGCCAGCTATTAAACAACTCATTTCCTAATTTTAGTTTTTCCTCAGTTAATAGGTGTTCTTTCATGTTTCATTTACATAGGAAATGGCTTCATTCGGCAAGACAAGCTTGTTAAAAAAAATGCGACGTCCCGAATCCTCATATCGAAATCTGGATTCAACTTAGTAGGAGATTTCAAAGTGTGAGTCGCGAGTTTCGGTCAAGGATGTCGCGACCATGATTAACATTTTACATGACAGGTTATATAAAAATTGTTATGAAATGTTCTTGGACGTTTTTATATATTTGGGATCATCGACAATTTATGAGAGATTAAGAAAGCTGTAGACCGAAAAAGTTTGCAAAATTTTAGTATAACACAATGAGTTGGGATATTTTACGAGCAAGAAGACAAGTATTCAATCAAATGCAATTCCTCGCGTGACAGACAGAACTAGGATACTCTTTAAGCTACTATATTATTTCGACTCGTACAGGGTTTTTATTTCATAATAATATATCTACACGTCTCAGTTTCGAGTACTGTATTTATCAAGTTAAATATAGCGGCATTGCCCTTCTTAAGCACTGGTTGCGCCTATTATCTTGCAAGTTTCCCTATTTTCTTATCACGTATCTTCCGCCTTCGTTTAACTGTCTTATGAAACACAAGTACATCCAGAAGGCAGCTTTCTAAGGACGATGATAAGAATTCGACGTATCTTCTGCCTTTGCTGTGTTTGTTTAACTGTCTTGAACACAAGTACATCCAGATGGCAGCTTTCTAAGAACAAAGATAAGAATTCGGCAAGGAAAAGAAAAACTGAAGTATTCTATTTCGCATGTTGACTGCATGAACAGATGAAAATATGCAACGGCTAGGAAGCAAGTGCAGTAATCATCACAATGAATATGATATTAGTTTAATATTCTAGAACTGTGGTTCCAACCTGCTTCAAGCTGCAACCCACTTTTATACTAACCACGGGTTCAGCGACCCTCCCCCTGTCCATCGCGGTCACATTTGCATAATAAAAGCATATTTAACAGAGTAAAGGAAATACGTACAAAAATAGAATTTCATGAATCGGCTCTGGCAAAGCACTCATGGGAATTTAGACATCAGTTTATATTCTCCAATGCACACGTTATTAAAAAAGTCAACTCAACACTTGATCTCAGTTTCTTTGAGGCATTTCACATTCTAGCAAACATCAATATTGCAGTTAATGATCAACTCCTTAGTAACTCTATATCATCCACTTGGAAAAACCTTTTGTGTCTCACGGCTAAAGGCGTCTCCACAAATACGCTTTACTCCTCCGCCCAATCAAGTTTCCAACCGACGTGATGGCAACACCGATCAACAGCACGGACATAAACAGAAGCCGCCATTTCGCTCTGACGACGATAGCTGTTTAACGCTATCGAAATAGCTATTAGTGACGTCATTTTTATAACGATTTTAAAATAACTCCTGCAACCAACCAGTGGGCAAGGGTCCCAAACCCGGTCTACGTAGCAAGAATTTCCAACTCGAACAGCCGAAGTATCAGCACGTCCGTGAATCCAGAGAGCCAGGCAAGGGACCTAACGAAACAATACAGAGTTTCACCAGGAGATTCCATAACAAACAGTTATTTCGACACTGGCGTAAGGTTTAAAAACACGACGTTTCGGGAGCCAACTGCTCCCTTTGTCAAGTGAAGGCAGAATGAAGAGTTCGTGAAAGTCCTAAGCTTATATACCCGCATGTTGGGAATCCCCATCTGACGCCATTTGGTGCGGAGCATTTCCAGCTGGGGAAACCCCCCGCACCCGACGACGTCAGATGAACACCCCCAACTCGAGGTTTTGCAAAAATCCTGTAAGGTTCTGGTAGAGGTTTTACGATGTTTATTGCACGACTCCTCAAACCGTAGGTTTCCCATGATTCCAGAAAAAGTCTACTCCCCAGATTCGTCACATTCTGATATAATACTTTCATCGAATGCCAATCTGGTTCGTGACTCTCTCTGAAGACATGTTCAGCCAACTGGCTTGAATTGTCTCCCCTAGCTACCGCACGCATATGCTCCTTCCCTCGTAGACGTATCGATCTTCCCGTCTGTCCAACATACACCTTGTCACAGTCTCCACACGGTATTTGGTGCATAGCACCAGATTTTTCCTCCTCAGGGACACCATCCTTAACTTTAAGTAATGGATGATCAAGGGACCTAGTCCCTGTCCACGTAGTAAGCAATTCCAACTCGAACTCCAGGGAAAGTCAGCACATCTCCAAGGCCCCAAGCGTCAACATTGCATCAGCAGCATAATAGTGTTACGTTTCCAAAAAATGTGTGGAAGATTTTCAAGTTCGATGAGGACAACTTGCATTTGACCCGTAACGGGCACCGCTCTTTGCCCAGAGTTCGCCATATTGCGTTGCAGCTCTCATACGAACAGTAATTGAAAATTATGTGCGCCTGGTGACATTCCACTCCAACTATATATACATACCTCTCACGCTGCCACTCCCAAAAAAGATTCATCTCCATTTAGGAATCATTGCCCACAACTCAACTGGTACCGCTAATCCGGAATTCAGCCCCAAGTTATTCCGCCTAACATTTGGTGTACTTTAATATTTACAGGCCTCCTACACGAACTCTGGGAGAGTACTTTGTAACTACACCGTTAAACTCTTTCGTCGTAGAGGCATAGTGGCGTTTCATGTAACGTTTACCACTAGCAGATAACCATACACGCCCCGCTACAGCCCTCTATTTATACGAATCCATCAGCAGTTCAGAGGGCGCTGCTCAGCCCACGCACACGCGATGACTCTGAAATTCTAATCATTTGAGCCCTGCGGTGGCGCAGTGTGGTAACGCGTTCTCCTATTGCGCGGCTAATCCGGGTTCGACTCCCAGCAGTGCAAAAAGAACGCTTACTCAGAGATCTCATAAAGATCGCACTGCTCACTGTAGTCCGGGGTTTGGTTCCCTAGGCCTTAAGAGGTTCGGATTCCTCGGAAAACAGTAGGTCCCGGCGCAGCATGACCACTGTAGTCTTTGAGCCGTAAAACCAAAAAACAAACAAACATCTAATCATTTGAATTGCATACCCTAGTTTGTATTTCCTGAAAGTTTCAGCACAATCACGTGATTCCTTCATCGTGTTGCAATTTTTACAAACATGAGTTTATATTGCATACAGTTGGAATAATTGGAATTCTTTTCCGTTATTTCTCTCCTCTCTTCTCCCGTCTCTCCTCTACTCTCCTCTCCCTTCCTCCTTCCCACCAATAATTGAAACTGCTGGGGAAATTGGTGGTGTAATATGTAAAAAGCAGAATAGCAAATTATCTGAGAAGACGAAACAGCTCATGAAAAGGCGAAGAGATATGAAGGTGGACAATCAAAATACCAGTTCCAGGATTGAGTACATAGAACTTTGTAAAACTCTGCGCAAAAGCATGAAAGAAGACATAAGAAAATTCAACTGTGAGCTAGTAAGGAAGGCCATTGAAAGCAACAAGAGCCTTAGGGTTGTTAAAGGGAGTTTGTCTATTGGGAAGAAACACATCATTGCATTAAAAGGAGAGGATGGCACCGTAACAAGAAATAGAAGAGTTGAAGAATTTTACAGAAAATATCAATGAAACTGTAAGAAGAAAACCTTGTATTAAACGAAGACATTGAAATAGTCGAAGGAATAGCTCCTAAAATCTTAAAAGAAGAAGTTAGTATTTGCAATAAAAAATATGAGAAAAAGGAGAGCCCCTGATAATGATGGTATTACATTAGATATCCTAAAAGAAGCTGGAGAATATGTAGAAGACATACTTACAAAATTCTTTAATATGTCTTAAGAGCAATTATACACTTCTCATCCTGGAATGATTCACATTATTCATTCTTACCTATTAAACCGCTATTTTCAGGTTAAAATAAAAAATGACATTGTTTATGCCGTAGGTCAATTGGGGCAGATGTTCCTCAAGGCAGAATACTTAGCGTTAAATTCTTTGCTATTTTTTCAGTGATTTTCGCACTCAGGAAGACATTTATACGAATTTTTTATTATACACTATATCATAATATATAATAAAAAATTAACAAAATAAGAAAAATTCTTTATATTCTGTTTTAGATAATTAGGAACATATGTGTAACGATAATTTTATTACATCTATCGTTGTGGTTATGGCTAATTTGAAATATATATACGTGTAATGGAAACTGATATATCAGTATAGTGGAAATATTCGACGAAACAATACGCAATATAAATAAGAAGCGTATTTATGTCAAGTTACGCGTTTCGGGCGATAAAAGTTCGCCCTTCTTCGGGAGTGAACACGTGGAATATTCCACGTGTTCACTCCCACAAAAATTAGATGCAGCTCAACCAAGAGAACAAGCTGGATTTCGAAGTGGATTCAGTACAGTGGACCATATTCAAGTATTAAGAGAATTAATTGAAAGAACACATGAATATGAACTTCCATTGTGTGTTGCATTTATTGACTATGAGAAGGCCTTTGACTCTATTAAAACATCAGCAGTCATCAACTCTTTAAGATCAACAGACATTGAGGATGTGTACATTGACATGGTGAAACGTGTGTATAAAAATGCAAGTGCAAAATTTCGGTTACATAAAGATACCAAAACGCTCTACCAAGGTGGACGTATATAAGTTGAATTGCTCGACGAATTGAAGCGATACAGAGGTTCGGAGGTGCTGTTGCTGTGCTTAAAATGATAAGTACTTTGTGTTCTATTTTAACCTTTGTAATATGGGGTTATTGACAAACTATGTGTATTACGGGTGTCCTAGTGTTTAGTAATTTGAGTGGCGAGATTTAGAATAGTAATTTTGTAATATAAATATTAACTGGAAATAGGAAGTTATTTCTGAAGTTATGTAATTAATATGTGTTTTTAGAAATCATATAACTGTTGATGACAGTTACCTTACTGTACTTTGGGAACTTGCTTTAATAAAAGTTGACAAATTTGCCAATTGGTTGATTGTTGATTTGTGTTCGATCGCAGGCCCGTAAATGATAATATTTATACAATGTTTTATGATTTAATTTAATGCTAAAGTCGAGGTAGGAAAGCTTTACATACACTTTTTTTGTTTCATGGCTCACCATTGTGAGATCATTAGTAAAACCAAAGGTATTTGTATGTATATTTCTGTTTTTCAGTAATTTCATGCACTCACGGATTAAAATCGTATTTTATCGCAGTGTCCCAACTAATATTAAGCGATTTGTTAGCAAATGACCAGCTAATGGCAAACTTGTAAACAAACTATCCACAGTTACATTTCTGCCATTCGTAACAATTGTATATATTAAGTCATCAGCTGCTTAAAAACCCACGTTTTTTTAAGGTGGCGATATTGACTTCCTTTCCGATACATATTTCCCCATCCGTGGCATAAGCATTTTTATCATCAGCCATCGAAAAAATTTTAATCTCATATTTTGGTTGTTTATTTTGAATGTATCGTCTAAATGGGCACCGTCTACGAAAAGAAACGAATTGCTCATCAATTATAACACATTCGCTTGAAACATAATTTTTTTTTATAGTTCGAAATAAAAAAAAAAAAGTTTAAAGTAATAACTTTTCAAAATATATCCGTATGCTGCAAGTTGATAAGTTTCTGGACGGAATTTTCTGGTTTATTTAAATTTATTTAAACAATTCTCTTATGTGAACATCCCAATTATTCCCAACTCCTGCAAGAAGACAAAAACCGAGAAAGGCATGTAATTCTTTCTCCACCCTCCTTCACACTTTACGTTTTTCTTGAGCAATTCGCTTCCCTTCATTGTTTGTACACAGAAATATTTCGTCAAGAATATCTAAAAAAATAAATAAGAAAAAACAATTACCGGATTTTGAGTGCATAAATCTTTAGCTGGACAACTATGACACGAAATAACATTATGATGAGGTGGGCGACGTTGAGATGATGAAGGTGAAACAGCCCATAGTATATAATAGTAAATATCTGAAATATGGGCATGAAATGCTTTCAGGGTTCTGTGGGGGTTTGGACCTCTAACCCCCCCCCCCTGGCTGCACCAGTTGGATTTAGGACTTACGGCGTTATTAAATACGCACAGACGAGAAGAACCTTACTGCAACTTAAGGAAAACATGGTATTTTCAATCTCCGTATTTTTAGGAAGTTTTAAGGTTAAAAACAATTTAAAATTTTCTATATTTTATAAGACATCACAGAAAGAAATTGTAAAAAGAAGCATTTAGTTAGCAATTAAAAGAAGCAATTAATTAGCTGCTAAAAGTGTGTGCATAGCAATTTCAACGTATTTAAATGAAAACTTTTTTTCTTGAGTAAAAATTTTACAATGAACGAAAAAATTATTTCCCACAGAACTACTAAACACTTAAATATTCGTTCTTGAAGATATGATTTTATCTTTGGTATGCACGACGACAGGATAACAACTAAGAATGAAATTTAAAATATTATCAATTGATTATTCCTTATCGAATTCAAGGAAAAAGTACAAAATACCGAAATATATAAAATCAGGTAAACCCTTCATTTACTCTAGAAATATTTTCGAATTTTTATCCTATTTTGTCTGATCGACAGTGTTTAAGAGTTATGGATCTGTCAGCAGAGCTAAATAAAATATTATGGCCTGCTACAATATCATTTATTCTAGTATGGATTTTGTTCGAATTGTTGCAGGGTCGAAAATTTCCCCCCGGACCATTTCGTTTTCCAATAATTGGTAACTTGCAACTATTTACAAATGCACCACACAAAGTTTTAGCCAACTATGGAAAGAAGTACGGTGGCCTTATTGGGTAAGTTTTAAAATTTTTTGCTGTTTCCCGAGGTTTTTAATTGATAACTTGTAAGGCCTATAGGTATCTAAGATCTTTCTTTCAGAAAGGACAAGATAACTTATGACTGCATGAAATTTGTTTTGCGCTATTTTATAATTTTTTGAAAAAAAAGTTAGGAATACAAGGGCGACCATCCTTCTAGCTGAGATTGAATCATTTTCACAAAAAAATGAATTAAGATCATGGTTGTGTGTTTGTATGAAATCATTTAAGTGTGATAGAAAGTAGTTGCCACAGAAACTTGAAAGCGAATGATTTCGAGTCAAATCTTTAAACGCTAGTTTTATTTTAATTTCTAGCTTTATAAATGCTTTTGATATGAAACAAAAGTCATGACTGTGTTCAAATTTCCGTAAATGCAATGTATTATTATTCATGTTTTAAAAGAATTTTCATTTAAATTTTGTTAAAATACTAAGCATTAGTTGTTCTTACGTGTGCTACTTACTACTAGTAATAAAGGAATTTGTCAATTCTATTTACAAATTAAGGCTCGTAAAACTTCCAAATTTGATAAATTGTCTGCGAATTATGTAACTTCTTGTCATCATCATTATTCAAAATGAATGTATTGGAATTGATTTGTGCAATTGCAACGTTTTCGAATTTTTTCAAATTTAGCAAACTTAAAAAGTATAGTATAATTTATTTATCTCGCTTCTTTAAACATACTTATCCACAAGTGTATTCATTTTTCACGTCCAAAAACAAGTGCGGGAGCACAAAACTGGTTTTCTTTTTTCCTCCTCTTCTTACTTTTCCAGTCGTAAATGGTTCTTATACGAGAATATATACAGGGTGTTCGCGTTAATATCTGAAAGAAAAAGATATAGAGAGCTTCGTTGAAAATTTTTAATCAAAAAATGTTCATGCAAAAATACCAATAATTTTGGAGCTACTGACATTTAAAGTCTGACATGCGCGTGAAAGATGGGGTTATATTGGATAAGCGGTCCTTTATATGTGGTCCCCGGAATTCTGGGGGTCCGCGAGATCTTTTGTAGCTTAATGGGTAGAGCGTTTAACCAGAAATTGAGGAGATACAGGTTCGACTCTCACCAGGCGTAAAAAATCATTCTTTTCTTTGCGAGTGTTTAATCAACTTGCTTACAGATTTTATTAAATTTAAACTCAACTTGAGCTTAAATAATATGTTTACATCTAGACATAAATAAAACGAAAGGCTTATTTTCAAGTTCATGGATATAAAATACAAAAATATTTAATTCATGTGATTGTAGGAAATATAGACGTCGTTCAGGATGTGAAGCTGGCTGGTGTTATGAAAAAGAACTAAATTCAATTTTCGTAATAAAGCGCTCATTTAACAACGTTATAAAATTTATATTCCTTTGTTTTGAAAATCGCCTATAAATACAACCACCCAATCGAAAGCTTCAGCCTGCAGTTTCATAAAATGGTTAATAATTTCGGCAGTTGCTTATAACCTTAAAAAACTGAATCATAGCAACTTTGGTTTCCATATACAAATGAACATACAAAATCTTCAAAATACCTTTCTTATCGAAATAAAATACAGGGTACCAGGGAGGAAATTTACATGCAAAAGGTTAAACACTGGTAAAATAGCAATGAAAAAGATCACCCAAGCTTTCGGACGCGTCAGCAGCAGTCCTTCATCAGGAGTAATGACGATGTTATGTTTCTGTCTCTTTTTATACTTGAAATTTCTGGAAAACCCTTCATCAGAGTAGTCCCGCAGAATGGAAAAACCCAGTGGGAACCAATGGGAGGCCTCCAACCTAATGTTGGGGAAATTCCATACATTTCAAAGTAAGAGTTGTTTATAAGTTTCTGGAAGTGGTTGTGATGTATTAATGGCTATCAAATGTAGTTTGTAAGTGTCTCAAGACTCGAAAAAGAGTCTACTATTATGCCGGTGTAGTATTTTTGTTGAATCAGTAGGGTTCGTGTCCGTATTATAAAGCGTGTTCTTCTAGATGTGAGGCTATGTCTTCTTTAGCGAGTGCTTGTTTGTGTCCTTTTCTTCTTGTTTTGATCATTCTTTTTGTTTATCCTATGTAATGTTTGTTGCAGTCTTTGAATGGTATTTGGTATATGTAGCCTGTGAGATCTTCTGGTGGAACTGGGTCTTTAACTTTTGTAAGTTCTTTGCGAAGTGTCGTGACAGGGAAATGGAATGTTTTGATATTTGGTTCCTTGAGGATGTGAAAGATGGTTTCAGAAATGCCGTGAATATATGGAATGGATATGTGGTGTGAGAGGTATTGTTTAAAGATGTACGATTGGGTCTACAGTTTCTGAGAATGAATCGTTTAGGGTATCCATTATTTTTAAGTGCCGTGTGTATGTGTTTTGTTTCTGTGTTTGAGAGTTATTCATTGCTGCAATGAGAATTTACTCTAAGACTTAATGTTTTAACAACGGAAGCTTTGTGGCATGTTGGATGATGCGATTTAAAATCGAGATATCTGTCTGTATGTGTGGGTTTACGGTAAACTGAGGTGAAGATTGAGTTATCGTGAGATCTGTGTACAAGAACGTCTAGGAAAGGGAGTTTATTGTTCTGTTCTGTTTCGTATGTGAATTTTATATGTGAGTTTAAGTTATTAAGTTAATGTAAGAAGCTTGGGAGCGTATTAGTTTTAAGTACAACAAATGTTTTGTCGACGTATCTTTTCCAGAATTTAATGATAGAATTCGATGAAGATAAAGCAGTTTCCTCAAATGACTCCATAACCAAGTTAGCTACAACACTTGAGACCGGAGATCCCATGGCAGTGCGAAAAACTTGTCTATGGATAGAACCATGTGAGGAGAACACAGCAGAGTCCAGACAAAATTTCAACAATGTGCAGATACCATGAGGTGTTAGTGAAGTGCGTTCATGTAGTGTTGTGTCATTTTGGAGGCGTGTAAGTGTGGTGTCGATTGCAAGTGATGTGGGAATGCAAGTGAGACTCTCAAGGAGAGACATTCCTTCTTAAACATTTTAAATCTAAAAAACTTACATTTAATCTCTATGATTCTTTAAAATGCACTTCTGGCCGCTTACCATCCTTCTACGGATTACCTAAAATTCATAAACAAAATATTCCTCTCAGACCAATAGTTAGTTTTTGCAGCTCTCCTACATATAACCTATCAAAATATCTTGCACGTCTACCCTCTCCTGTAACTGGTAATAATGACTACACTGTTTCTACTAGCCAATCTTTCTGCACCCCTTTAAATAACCTACAACTTGACGACGACGACCTTATGGTCTCATTCGATGTAATTTCTCTCTTCACTTGCATTCCCACATCACTTGCAATCGACACCGCACTTACACGCCTCCAAAATGACACAACACTACATGAACGCACTTCACTAACACCTCACGACATATGCACATTGTTGAAATTTTGTCTAGACTCTGCTGTGTTCACCTCAAATGGTTCTATCTATAGACAAGTTTTTGGCACTGCCATGGGATCTCTGGTCTCAAGTGTTGTAGCTAACTTGGTTATGGAGTCATTTGAGGAAACTGCTTTGTCTTCACTGAATTTTAACATTAAATTCTGGAAAAGATACGTTGACGACACGTTTGTTGTACTTAAAACTAATACACTCCAAAGCTTCTTCCATTACCTTAATAACCTAAACTCACATATAAAATTCACATACGAAACAGAACAGAACAATAAACTCCCTTTCCTAGACGTTCTTGTACACAGATCTCACGATAACTCTATCTTCACCTCAGTTTACCGTAAACCCACACATACAGACAGATATCTCGATTTTAAATCGCATCATCCAACATGCCACAAAGCTTCCGTTGTTAAAACATTAAGTCTTAGAGCGAATTCTCACTGCAGTAATGAAACACTTTCAAACACAGAAACAAAACACACACACACGGCACTTAAAAATAATGGATACCCTAAACGATTCATTCTCAGAAACTGTAGACCCAATAGTACATCTTTAAACAATACATCTCACACCCGCATATCTATTCCATATATTCACGGCATTTCCGAAACAATCTCTCGCATCCTTAAAGAGGCAAATATCCATACATTCTATTCCCCTGTCACAACACTTCGCAAACAACTTACAAAAGTTAAAGACCCAGTTCCACCAGAAGATCTCACAGGCGCAATATACCAAATACCATGCAAAGACTGCAACAAACATTACATAGGACAAACAAAAAGAATGATCAAAACAAGAAGAAAAGAACACAAACAAGCACTCGCGAAAGGAGACATAGCCTCACGTCTGGCAGAACACGCTTTACAACACGGACACGAACCCGACTGGGACTCAACAAAAATACTACACCGGCACATCACAAACAAGAATAGTAGACTCTTCTTAGAATCTTGGGAAACTTACAAACTACATGGGAAAGCCATTAATACATCACAACCACTTCCAGAAACTTACAAACAACTTTTACTCTGAAATATATGGGATTTCCCAACATTAGGTGCCCCGCAGTACAGGTTTCTCATTGGTTCCCATTGGATTTTTTCATGATTTCTATTGGAGGCCTCCCATTGGTTCCCACTGGGTTTTTCCATTCTGCGGGACTACTCTATGGGAATTCGGTCTCAGCTCTGGTGGCGTGCGGATTTCTTTTCTTTGCTCTCCCGGCTGGCGGGTTTCGGTTCCGGCTCGCTTGGGACGGAGTGTCCGGACCATTCACTACGGCCGCCGGGCGGTGGTGGATCGATGTCTGCTTCTGCTATTCTGGGACCGGACTCCGCCCTCCCTCGTAATTCGGACTTCGTCGCTGGGGTCGTGCTTGGCCTTCTTTACATGACGGGATTTCGTCATCGTTTTCGTCCGCTGCGGTCGCTTGGGGGCCAGCTTTCGCCAACGGTGGATGATACTTTGGCATGTTAAGGTATTATTACCCTCCGCAGGGATAACACAATTGCCAAATATGGTCAACACAAGAAAGCCTCCGGGGCGAGAATTTTGTGAGTTTTCGTGGGGGAAATTTATTATACTATAATTTTTGCCACCCACGTTTTAATTACAGCTCAAACTAGAGCTTGTGTAATTTTGGAGAAAAAGAGACGCTTTCCCCATCCTGGATTCGAACCAGGGTCCCTCCGTTTAGCCCGGAGTGTCTTGGACCGCTAGACGAATGAGGACAGGAAACAACGCTCTCTTTCTCCGTATGTAAAGATGTTAAGGTATTATTACCCTCCGCAGGGATAACACAATTGCCAAATATGGTCAACACAGAAAAGCCTCCGGGGCGAGATTTTTGTGAGTTTTTGTGGGGAATTTATTATATAAGTATATTTATAACCTTAAGTATAATAAATTCCCCGAAACTCCTAATCTCGCCCAGACTTTTCTATTGACCATGTTATTTAGTATACGGAGTTCTTCTTTAACATCTTCGCACGGAGAACGTTGATACCTGTCCCCATTCATCTGGCGGTCCAAGGCGCTGGAGGGTTTCCTTGTTCAATCCAGAGATAAGAGAGCGTCTCTTTTCTCCAAAATTATAACTCTGAATTTGAGCTGTAATTACGTGAATATAGTACTCGCTGCTGGCATGTGATGCCTGTTCGGATTGTTCTGGTCTGCGCCTTGGTTGCGGGGAATGTTCTACGCCTGTTCGCTGCCGCTCGCGGCACCTCACCCACTCAACGGTGTCCGGTGGTTTCCTGTAGGAATACCGGCCGGCCCGGGGTGTTCTTCCGCGCCACCCATCTATTTCGGCCAGTCTTCGGGGCGGACTGATCGTGGATGGTCTCCGGACGACGTTGAATGACGACAATCATGTGAGCTGTGCGTCTCTGTACGCCTGTTTCGATCGACAATCATCCGCAATGCCCCCTCCTCCCAGTGTCCCTTCTCGGTCCACTGGTCGTCATAACATTTGACAAAAGCCTGTCCGGGATTACAGCTCTGCCACCTTCGGCGGCCACCCCTCCCATTAATCTCCGTGCACAAACCACCACCAACAGGACTACTCTAATGAAGGGTTCTTTTCAGAAATTTCAAGTATGAAAAGAGAGCGGAATCTCCACATTATCGGATTCCTATATAATGGTGATCCGGACTTCCCACAGATAGATGGATAATGGTGGAACAGAGTGGCGGCTCGTGACGCTATTTTAGTGAGGCAGAACTAGGCTAATTCATCAAAATCATTTGCATTACGGTCTGTGCTCGCCAAAAAACCGGTTCCACTGACTAAGTAAATACGTAGATTGATGTATTTTGCTGAATTGGCTTAACTACTGCATAACTAAATTTTCGGACCGCCGCTGGTTGAACGTGATGGTGATGATGATTATATGAAGCATAGTAAAGTTTAAAGAATAGGAAGGATTTATTTATATCAGTAGTTTTGCTTTTGCTTCATATTCAATCTCCTTCGAGTTAAAATATCTAGAATAAAGAAATATTGAAAATTCAAATTAAGATGTTAACACATACTCACATGCTAGAAAAACTGGGATAACTTTCTAGAAACCTTGTAGTCGACAAGGTGTAGACTCTACGAGCTTTCTCAAATAATGTGTAGATCGTTTATGTTATGTCTATTAAAAAATAGCGCATAATTACCTAATAGTTTCCCGTGATGAAACCTTGCCATTTATGGCATAGTGAACTGAACGTTTGGTGCCTTATACAGTCGAACCACGTTACGACGAGCACCGAGGAGAACAGAAAATCTATTAGTGTTAACAATAACTCGTCTTACCCGTAATGGGTGGGGGGGGGGATCGTATTACCAAGTTATTTATCCCATCTCTGGTTACCAGATACACATTTTGCTATTATATATATGTTATTAATTTATTTTTGTACTTTATTATATTTTATTAGTATTATTATTTTATTATATCATACCTATTTTATGATAAAAATAATGGTATATATGAACATTTAACGTGGGTATTTAATGTAGTAGATTCATTCGAAAAGTGTTTGTTTTGTTATATGTACAATATTTGTATTGTGGTTTAGTAAGTATTTCTTTGTTTCGGATTACACACTGTACCAAGAAAAAATGTTAAATTTCAATCAGTACACTTAAAAGTTTCAGTAATTGCAGATTGTTTGTGCTTTCTATCGGCAGAATGTCCCCAAAAATCATCAAGTTTGTCCGCAGTTTCTAGAGAAGCCTCAGAACCTGCCTCTTGCAGCATAAAACGACGGGCAGTTGGCAACGCAGTAAAAGCCCCCATCACTGTAACTGGCTTTTCGTCTGAAGTGGCAGAGTTGACAGTGTCTTCATCCATATCTGAATAATAGTGATTACTGTACGACGAGTGTTTATCTTGTCGTTAACGTCATCAATCATTTCGGTCACCGTTTTAACACTTCACGTCATGATATTGTCGTATACTGAGACATATTTATCAAATAGAACTGAATCGTAAAGAACACCACAAGCTCGCACATCGGTTATGTCGAATTCAACCTGTTTTTTCCATTATGATGTCTTTCGCTATCTAATTTTTAACACATTTTGCCTTGCTGAAAGAGTTGATGATTGTTTATGATGTTACTTCTCGCCATGCAGTTCTGAGCAATGTTAAGGCATCCAGAAGATTGATCTTGAATTGAATCTTTTGATCGAAACAGTAAATTGCATGAGAATCAGTTCTCTTCAACAATAGGTCTTCAAGCTGCGTATTATCACTTAATCACAACGTTGTAGCCTGGATTTGGTGTTCCAGGGAAGTAAAAAGCTTCATGGCTTTTAATTATAAAATGATGTAGAATTTGCGACAGTTATCCAGAATCAGACATACCCTTCTACCTTGAAACTTTCGGTTTAGATGTTTTACCATGAACTAAAGAGTTCGGATGTTATCCACTCCTTTTTCTTCAAGTCGTATATCACCGGTAATTTTATTTAGAGAAGCACCTAAGCATTGCTGACTTAACAATAACTAGCAACGGCAACTCTTTTGTTCTATCCATAGTGCAAGCCACTGAAGCAGTCAATCTTTCTTTGCTGCACTAGCCTCCAAAGTATCTTAGACTTCTTAAGAAAAAGTGCGATTAGGAAGTGCTCGCCAGGTAATTACAATCTCATTCGCTTTATATATGTCAGACATTGCATACTTCTTCAAAATCGCAAGTAATTTGTCTTCCAAGAATACATTTATCATCTCAACGTTTACACCCGCTTCTTCACCACAAACCTTTTTGGGATTTATCCCATGCTTTTCCTTTAATCTTTTTAATCATTCAGATAAACATTTACAATTACTCACACTTAGAGCATCAGCAAAAGGCGGGTTCTTGTAAAATTGAACCCTAAGTGTCAAGTTTTGTTCACAAATCTCTCTGCTCCATCTCACCAGCGCTTCAACGTCTTCATTTTTGGAGATTCTCATTCTTTTTCAAACAGGCTGGAAGCAAATTTACTGCACAAGCAGCTCCAATTTTCATAATTTTTTAAACCCATCGATAAAGTATTCTTAGCACTACCGAATTTTAATGCACTTTCTGTTTTATTCAACTTTACATAATCCACATCATTTAGAGAGAGGGAGCGAGAGAGAGAATTTCTAACTTTCTAAACTCAACGACTTCTTCACCTTGTGATTCATTTTTACACTTAACCGTTCAAGGAATCAAGTAAGATCAAGTAGATGAACAGCGGAAAAGAGAGCATCAAGCAAAGAACAGACCTCACAAAACAACCGACTTTCGACTCTCTCATAATGTGAATTTAGCCCGCTAATGCACTCGATCACATCAAAGCAAAATTCACTTGTATAGCACTTATGATAACAGAAAATACTTTTCAGCTCTTATCGCAGATAAACGCCAACAGGAAGTGTTTGTTGTGCAATCGTATATAAAAGTCGCCATTCCCGTATATAACAGTTGCCATTCCCGTATGTTTAGTCTGGTAAATACAGCCTGTGGAATTTATCAATGAGAAGCTCTGATCTTACATAGCGCGTTTTTTTCGTGTCAAGCCGAGAAAATTTTCCAAGGGCCATTGATTATTATCAGTTCGTGGTAAACAGTATTTCGCCTTAATCGTGTTCGTATTAAAATAAAAAAAAAATAATAATATGGGGATTTTTATACAATTTGATGAGACTTAAGAAAATGGTTCATATTAAAAGCAATTCGTCTTAAACGTGTGCGTTTTAACGAGGTTCGACTGTATTAGGTTCAAATTCGGTGAACAACTGAGGCAACTGGTATCTCTACATCCAGAAAAATATTTCTGCAGTCAAAATTTAGGGAATATGTATCTGTGTATGGTAATCCAAATTTCATGGTAACTTAAGAGATGTAGTAAATAATCTCTCTTTCTTTCTCTCTTGTACCGGCTACCATCCCTGGTTCAAGGTTGGTTGATTGATTGTATTTTTATGGCGCAAGGACAACAATGGTCATTCTGCGACAAGCAAGGTGAAACAGTAGATGCGATTTGTTCGAAGTTGAAACATTTAATTAAATAATGTACGCTGCGCTGTATCTTCACCGAGAATTCTATGACGAATGATTGAAAACATAAACATAGTCGCCCATATTGGGGGGTGGGCAGAGGGGCTCAATCCCCACCCCCTCCTAGACGGCCAAAAGTGTGATTCTGCTATGTATTTACTTTCAGAAGTTGCACAAGCACATTTTAAAATAAGGTACTTTTTAGCTCATTACTAATTGTCAAGCAGTATCAATTATTTTTGTAGCATTTTAGTATCTTGTACATTCACTAAAATATTTGACAGCCTTGAAAAGGAGGTAATAATTTTTCTCTGCCCCCCCCCCCTCCTAAATATATTCATATGAGCTTCCATGAATATACATTACATACGTACTTCAGTTACGGAAGTATTATTTTAATGCCTGGTTTTGGGGCGTGATCATATATATGGCGGCTGTTCCATTTTTTTAAGCTCTTGTGTGTATCAATATAAAGTACTAAATAAAGGATGTTACACTTCCTTTTCTGATTTTATTCTTCAATCATGTTTCACATAGTATCTGCATATTGAACAAGGAAGGAATAGTTATTAACGATTATGACACGGCAAAGCACATTCTCAGCCATCCTGCAACCTTTTCAAGACCAATTAAATATGGCCGATTTGTTCCTGGATTGGGAGGTAAGGTTAATATTTGAAAGTATAAAGAAACAATTAATATCTTACTTCTTGCTCATAAACTGCCTGTCATTACATATGTAAGAGTGATTGGAAACGTTTGAGTGCTGGAAATTTAACCTACTTCTCTTCTAATGTTTGTTTAGGTATATTTTTACGATGTAAGAACAGTAAGGATCATTCTAAACCGGTACCTACACTTTTTCAGGAATTCTTGCTTCTGCGGTCAGGGAAACCAAGCTCTGGCTATTATGAATAGGAAAATGGCACTCATCCAACATTGAGAATCGAACCTGAGTTAATGGCATGATAAACGAAAGCGTTACCATTAATGTCACCGTAAGGGAATGGACCTCCCCCCCCCATTTTTCCAAGGAATCTATCATATGAAGAGTGTTAAATTGCACGTTTCGGGACGAAGATAAATAATCGGGCGCAGAGCATTATATTCGCTACTATATTCTCAGGACCTTCCTCCCTTTGTAGCGTATATTCACCTGCACGAACTTGAAGCATTTACCCGTTGAAAGTTCGATGTGTTTATCGGATCCGAATCTGCTATTGTGAAGTTATAAATGGTCTATGCATGGTGATTAGATCCATCAACGTTAAACCTTTATATTCACACAGGACCATTTACACGATATCCAAGTTTATGAAGGGCGAATACGTCAGTTTATAATAAAAAAAAAAATCATCAATACACGAACTTAGATATGCCATCCGCCTCTAATCTATTTTGCAGGGACCGAGTTGGGACGCGTCGCAGCTTACCCAACGTTGTGTGGGCTGATATATGTACAGCCACATGAGCCTCTCGAAATGAAGTCACAGCCATTCTGTCTGCAATCGGGACGCACAACTCTTGGCTCTAACGATGTGAGGCGAAGCTTTTCTTGTTCAAACACTTTACTTTACCCCCCCCCACCACAAACATCTCCCCGTATTGCACACCCCTTCCTGGGTTTCATTGACTCTGCTAATGTCTAACACACGGGAACCTCTCTCTCTCTCTAATAAATGCGAAACATCTGTAACAGAATCCGAACCTATTAAGATCTGGGATTGGAACTGACAACTCATGGCACGGAAGGTTTTAAAAATACAAACCAAATCAAATATGTGTTAAAATTCAAAGAAAGTATTTGTTTGTTCTTAAATAAAACAGACAATAATTATTAAACAGAAAAGTTGTTAAATACTTGTAGAAAAAGTAAGCAAAACAGTAGATCTGCAATCAGACAGACTGGCGGTAATTTGATCAACCTTCGTTTTAATATCATCTCAACTTCCCCATTTTCATTAACGTCTGCTCATCTCAAAATTAGTGTCGTAAATAATATTGTCAAAACGTCTTTCATAAGTCAGCAAAAAATTCACGTTGGTTCTTTTCAAAACCTTTGGACTAGAGAATATGGATTCGTGCAGCAAAAGGAGCGCGCTGTTGGCGCTTAATATTGTTAAACTGTTGTAAATTTTACATCAAGTATACGAAGAATTTTTCAAGAAAAGGAATTCTTGAAATGTATTAAGTATACGCATCAAAAGATCTTGTTAATCTGCATTATTATTTGGATAGTAACATACGCATTTAAAATTTTGCTGAGTGGTTTCATTGACACGTGGAATAACTCTGCAAGTGTAGTTCAGCATAATTCATAAAAAAGTTTTCCGAGTCCTAGCCGAAAAAGTTAAACCCTAGACTCGGGTGGTTTGCTCGTAAAGTTTTTTTGTCGGTGAATGGAGAGAAGACATAAAGTAAAAGTTTATTTTTTTTCTTAAAAGTTTTACAATCACAAGATTGGTTTTAGGAAAAATATAGGAGGATTACCGATTCGGAAAACAAGGCACAATTATGAGATTCAGAGAAATTTTAAAGTTTTTTTTTTGTAGTTACACGACTGTTAATACCAGGGTAGAAATCCTCTTTCATAATAATCTCTTGAAGAAGTGCTGAGGATAAAGATCAATTTCTTAAATCGCAGTAAATATGGGGACAAAAAGTGATCAGCCTTACATACCTCAATACCATGGAAAATCCTGTTGATGTGCGAAAGCTCTAAAGATTCATCTTAAAAGATGTTACGCGTAAAGTTATTTGCGGTCATGTGTAAGATGAGGTGATCTTATTTACACACAGAAGATCAAATACTGGTAAAATAGCAAATGCAGTGGATCGCCCAAACTTTTGGACGCGTCAGCAGCAATTCTTCAAAACTACTGATGAAAGACTACTGTCAACTCGTCCGAAAACTTACGTCATGTATTTCATTTGCTATTTCATTAGTGCTTAATAAGCTTGGAGCAAATTTCTTCCCTTATACATTTTATTCCAGTGATATTGTTTTACAATAGGATTTGGAGGTTTCACTGGAGAAGACTGGCACAAAGAAAGAAAACTCGTTGTGTCGATTATGAAAACTCTAGGAATGGGAAAAGGTGAATGGGAGATAATGATACACGTAAGTGGTAATTCCAATTGAAGTAAGAACTTCTAAACATTTTATCTTTCTGTTTACAGTGCAAAATAATTCGATTTAATTTTTTTATCCATCACTGCATTTCTGGATTAATATAATATTAACATTTTTAATGAAGTTACTTTAAATAAATAAAAATGTATTCTAGGCACCGTTATGATGTATCAGGCTAGGCATTTATTGGCTATGAAATAATCCGACTATATCAAAAGGTAGCAACTCTCACATTAGTATACGTGTACATTAATATGGCTAAATGTAAGAAAAGAGCAAGGAAATCCCTAAATTCCTGTTAACTATCACAGACATAGAGTTGGTGAAGAAATGAGGCAAAAAAATGCTATGTGTGTGTGTGTCGCTGCAAACTTTCGTTTCCGCCTTAAACATCTTTCATTCAATGACAATGAACAAGAGTGATATTTTGTGACTAACCATTTATTACTTAAAAATAGCATAAAAATTCACAGATGAAGGAAAAAGAAATTTGATTCTTAAAGAATTTACAAAAGAAATAAGCTATGTTCAATGACTGTATGGATATGTATTGAAATGATTGAGTTAGAGCTTGAATATTTCTGAAGTTTGACTACGGAAGATTATTGAGGCACAACCACGTGAAAGCAGGATACAGGTTCATTAAATTTGGCGGGGTCAAGGTCACAGTTAGGATTTCATTTCGAGATGTGGGGGGGGGGGCTTCAAAAATTTTTACAGCATGCATCGATACAATATAGTACGCAAGGCTCTAGCCAAGTGGGTTGTGGAGGAGGGAAATGAAATTTTTTTGACATGTATCGATATAATCAAAGCATGTAAAGATTTAGCAAAGGAGGTTAGGAGGAAGATTGGAAGAGAAATTGAAAAATTTATGACATGCATCAATAAAAACACAGCAACGCAGAATGCGAGAGTGTTTACAATGGGAGGTTGGGAGGGGGAGGGAAATAAAAGTTTATGTCATGTATCGATACAATCGCAGCATGCACTACACACATACGCAACCGTTCGATTTAAAGAATGTTCGATATAAAGGCCATTCGATATAACATTTATCAACACAATTGAAACACGTCGATACATATATATATAAAAGTTTTCCTCGCCCATTCTTGGCGGAAACAGGCTTTGGGACGGGCAGAGCGCCATGTTCCCAAGCCTCTTTTTACATCACTTCTTAATGTGCCATGTCTAGAAACTTCCTGACAATGTGACACGTGTTTAGGATTGTGGCTTTTTGTATTTCAATGTAGGTGTTTGGGTCAATGTTGAGTATCTCCAAATTCGTCGCAAGCGTTTTTGGTACTATCCCTGTTGCTGAGATGACTAACGGGATGATGAGGATCTTTTCCATACCCCATATATCTCGTACTTCATGTCTGAGATCTTGGTACTTGGTGATTTTCGTTGTGTAGGTTGTCTGTATGTTATTGGTGTTGGGTACTGCTATGTCGATTAAGTACGTGGTCTTATTCGATTTATCGACGAGGGTTATGTCAGGACGGTTATGTGGGACTGTCTTGTCTGTTATGATTGCTCTATCCCAGTAAAGCTTGTGTGTTTCGTTCTCATGCACGGTCTCTGGCTCATATTTGTAGTACGGGCATTTTTCTGTCAGAAAGCCAGCATTCGCTGCCAATTTCTGGTGGACTATTTTCGCTACTTGATCGTGTCTATGTTTGTAGTCTGACTGCGCAAGGATCTTGCATCCTGCCATCACGTGTTGGATTGTCTCCGATGCCGCATGACAGTGTCTGCATTTGTCGCTTTCTATGTCTTTTCTCTGGATGAATTTCTGATTGTTCCTTGTTGCGATCACTTGGTCTTGGATGGCTAGCATGAATCCTTCTGTCTCTGGCTGGAGAGTGCCTTTGGCCAGCCAAGAATTTGATGCCTTTTTGTCAACGTGTGGTTGTTGCAGGTCATTGTAGTGCCTGCCATGTAATGGTTTTCCGGCCCAAGTTCTTAGTTTCTGTTCATTGGCTGTTTCCAGGACACGCTCTTCGGTACTACACAGGTTTAGTGGCGTGTAATTTGCATCTGCTTGTATTATGGCTTGGATGAGTGGCGATCGGGGACTCTTCAACTGGAAGTATTGCCTCATGCTCTGGATCTGCTTGTCATGTAAGTCTTTGAGGTCCGCTTGTCCGCGTCCTCCTTCTTCCCGGGGTAGTGTTTGCCGTTCAATTGCCGTTGCAGGGTGTAGTTGTCCGGCTCTTCTCTGGATGGTTCTCATTTTCCGCTGGAGTTGTTCTAGTTCAGTGTTGGACCATTTGATGATCCCGAAGGAGTAGGTGAGCACTGGTACCGCATATGCGTTAATTGCTTGCGTGGTGTTCTTCCCGCTCAGTTTCGTCTTCACAATGCTTCTAAGTCTTTCTTGGAATGCTTGCGTGAGCTGGACCTTGACTTTCTTGTGCTCCTGCTGCCGTTTTTGCATTATCCCTAGGTATTTGTAGGTTTCGCCCTCGTCCAAGGTCTTCAGTAGTCTCCCGTCTTCGAGTTCGATGCCTGGTAAATCTTCTTTGCTATTCTTCTGTATTTTGCACTTATCGAGGCCGAATTCCATTCCTATGTCCTTGGAGAATGTCTCTGTTATACTGATGAGTTGTCGGAGTTGGGTGATTGTTGGCGCGTATAGCTTGATGTCATCTACGTACATGAGGTGGGAGACTTTATGTAGGTTTCTCTTGTCTTTCTTCAGCATGTATCCGTATTTACTTGTGTTCAGCATCCTTGACAAGGGGTTTAACGCCAAGCAGAACCACTGGGGGCTTAGTGCGTCTCCTTGAAAGATTCCGCGGCGGATGGGGATCTCGGCCGTTTCTATTTTACTGTCTGGCGTGTTTAGCTGTAACCTGGTTCTCCATTGTTTCATGCTGCTCTGTAGGAATCGGATGATTGAGGGATGCACTTTGTATATGCTGAGTATTTCAAGGAGCCACGAGTGCGGAACAGAGTCGAAAGCCTTCTTGTAGTCTATGTATGCGGTGTTGAGTTTTCGCTTTTGTTTTCTTGCTTGTTCCAGGATAACTGAGTCGATGGTAAGCTGCTCTTTACATCCCAGAGTCCCTTTCTGGCATCCCTTTTGTTCTTCCGCCATTAAGTTGTTGCTTTCGCTGTGCCGGCTTATTTTTTCAGAGATGCACCCCGTGAGTATCTTATACAGGGTGTTAAGGCACGTAATGGGTCGGTATTTCGCTGGGTTACTGGTATCCTGGTCCTTCGGTAGGAGGTAAGTTATTCCCTTGCAGAGGAATTCAGGCATTTTGCTGGGGTCTTCAATTATCGCCGTAAGTTCCTTGGCTAATGGGCCATGGGCGCTGGTAAATTTCTTGTACCAGAAGTTGTGTATGCCGTCAATACCCGGGGCTTTCCAGTTGTGCGTACGTTGGATTACCTGCTGGAGTTCCTCTATCGTGATGCCCGTATACTCCATCTCCTCTATTCCTCTCGTAGCCTCCATTTCTTGCTGAATCCAGGGGGCGCTTTTGTGCTGTACTTCATTGGACCATAGTGTCTTCCAGAAGGTCTCTATTACTGCTGGCTTTGGGGCTTCGTACTTGTCTTGGCTCGCTGATGTCTCTTGGAGCTTCCTGTAGAAGGCCTTCTGGTTTGCTTGGAATTGCATGTTCTGTTGTTTTCTGTTGGTACAGTCTTTGTATCTTCGGAGTCTTCTGGCGTATACACCCAGTTTTTGTTTGAGGGTATCCAGATATTCGCTGATGTGTTTATTGGGCTCTTCGTGTCTTGTATGGATCCTATTTCTCTTAAGGGCCATCTTCACTTTCCTCACTAATTTCTTACTCCTATTTCCCTGCATGTACTGGGTTATTCGCCCTATGCTGCTGCGGAGCTCTTCTATTCTTTTTTACCGTCTCACTTGCCATGGTGGTTGGGCTTTGTTTCCTCTGTTATTTCGGTCTTCGTTCCTTACTTCATACCCATTGACGCGTGATGCCGCTACTGCTGCACAGTATATGGCGGTGTGTATTTCCTGTAGGGAGTTGTGTTTCTGTAGGTGTAGTGGCAGGGTATGTTCATTGAGGATCTTGGTTGCTTTGCAGAGTTTCCAAGATGCCGGTTGACGTGGTATTCTTGGCCTTGTTGCGGCATTCGAGCCTTCATATTCCGCCAGGGCACATTGGAAACCTTCTTCCATTTTCTCCACGTCCCTCCTCTCTTCTTCTTCTATGCTTGTTTGGAGCGGTTCTCTTGCGCCAATAGCTGGTGCTTAGGTTTGCCACATTATTGAAGTGGTTTGCTAATCATTGGCGACTTGGCATTCTTAACTCGTGCGAAGGGCTCTGCTAGGGTTTCGTTGGTTATGCCCTGCGCTATTGGGTTGTTATCTATACCGGATGTTCAGGTAAAGTACCATTGCAATCTATGGAGGTGGGTCTGTAATTGTCATGTCTGCTTCTAGTTTGCAATCGTATAGTAGAAAAATACGTAGGTGTTCATATCTATTGTCCGGCGACATGCGCTGCTGGAGGTGGGTCTTTCAGCCCCAGTGGTTGTACCTATATATTAGGCTGCAGCACTTTGGCTGTGTTATTCTAGTAGTCAGCGCAGCTGGAGTGTACCATACATACATACATATATATATACATATTAATTTAAAGGAGAACATTAAAATTATTTATATAAATAAGCAAACACGAGGACATTTTCTTTTCAGAAGAAAATATAACATTTGTAGTGTAATGAAAGCTCAAACTGAAAAAAAAAAGTATAAAACTAAGGTCTTTCCCCTCTTAAAGATTTAATAAATCTGTTTAAAATTTCACCCCGTTGGCATTAGTATTCCGATGAGTAGCTAAAAGTGCTAATCCAGTTAGCCTATTTTCTCCTGTTAAGCTTCTTAATTATGTTTTCAATCGCCGTAATAATGAAAATGTTCTTTCTGTCGTTGCAATAGAAATCGTTATTTTAGCGAGACTCTGTAACGACGTGCATGGATTTAGTTTAAAGTTACATTGTAAAATCGACTTAATTGCGTTAGCGGGTATCGAATTAACATACATTTTGATCCATTTTTCCTCCAAATGGACTACTCAGCTATTATGAAAGTAAACCAACGTTCTCAAAGTATAGCTGTCCCCATGATAAACTGTGTCGTCTATTAACATGTAATTTACGCCGGGTGCCAACACTAAGCATTTTAGAGAAGCATGGAAAACGTACAATTCATACTTTTCTTCAAAATTCTTTTTCATTTTAAGTTTATATTTGACATTTATTAATTCGAAAAGCCACATTTTATGCTAAAAAACATTTATATATTTTTTACAATAGCTCTATAAATAGCAATAACTGGGAAATATATGCCTACAGGAATAAACTATAAAAGTAAAAATAAAATACAAAAATAACGATGAATGAATTTATCACAAAATATTTACTGTGGTATTTCATTTCTTTACCTTCTTTAGTATATTTATACACATCAATTAAATATAAAAACAGAATAATTAGATAAAACCAACGACCAAAATATGAAAACCACAAAAGAAAACACAATTTGTGATGGGTCCAAAGTAAAAATCATTTAGATTTAACAAGCCGTGGACCCTTATAACAATGGCTCAATAACGTTATTCATTAAGTGTGATTTTAATTTCTTTTTAAATATATTAATATTATTAATATTTCTAATATCCTCTCATAAACTGTTCCAATTCTTAATTCCAGAATATTCTGTGCCCCTCTTGAATGACTCTGTTTTAATTTTTGGTAATATTAACTCGTATTGTCTTCTAAAATTTCGGCGATTTATCACAGTGTGTATCCCTATGTTTATTTTCTAATTGTCGTTCAAATATTATTTTAAGTATACAAAATTCATATAATGGATCCATGGCATTATATTATATTTATTAAATAATGCTATTTAATTTTAATTTTATATATTAGTACTACAATAATATTTATTACATAATTATTTTACGTGTAAAATTTTAATTCCGTTCTTAAAACAACTTTGCAATTTTACTGCATAAGAATGCACCATAGCTTCCTTTGGCACTAAGTCCCTGTTTACAAATATTCCGGTCATGCGTGCCCTCGAATGCCTCCAATGAGGGTTAACGGAATTTCCACTACGCACAGCCGGAAATCATTGAATTGATAACCTTAATGTAAATCTGTATGAACTCTATACACTTCGTTTTTATGGGGCGTCAACTAAGCGCGAACGCACTATAACTATGCTGCATGTTATTGCGATGGCTCGTTATCTCTGCGCATTTCCTGTGTGATGAAAACGCAGTATATGTTCGTAGAACAGTGATTTCTCGGTCACCGGTGTTTTTTAACTGTTACGTCAAATAACTCCTACCCCTAATCACCTGTGATCTGAAATAACATCTGTTATTGGAGAACAGGGGTTTCAGAGAAGCATGTTGTTCCTGGAACAGTGATCACTCGGTAACAGGTGATTTTTAACAGTTACCTTAAATAACTCCCATCTCTAAACAGTACCAACAATCCGTTATCACCCATTTAGTGCGACATTTATATGCACTTGTTTGAACTCAAACTCTTTAAAGATATCACTTTTAAATTTTGGACCGGTACGTGGATAATATCTTCATCATTGGGAAAGGTCCACCTGATCAAATTTCGTCGATCCTTCCCACTGTCAATTCAAATGACAAAAACATAGAATTTGCACTCCCTATTAGAATTCCTTATAAAATGAATCCCTATAGAATTTGCAACGCCCTTTCTTCCCTTGATGTTTTTATTAAGAAAGCAGGCCGCCATTTCATCACGTCTGTTTACAGAAAACCTTTTATGGTATTACTCCCGCCGCACGATAAATTTTGTCATCCATTTAAACAAAAAATGGCGGCGTTCTATACTTAAGTTAACCATGCCTTAAAGATACGTTCAACGCCCCCACCTCTCTGAAGAACTTAATTTTTTAAAATCAGTCGCAATCGACAGAGGTTATAGCCCCAATATCGTTGATTTGACCGTTGCTAAATTCACCAAACTCTCTCCACGAACCACGCTCTCTAACCACATTGACGCTGAACACTCCGGTGCTGTTGTACTCAACACGGAGAAAAAGAGCATTTTTCCTAACCTCGATGGCCTAGCGGTTAAGTCACTTTGAGCTCAACGAAAAGACCGTAGTTCGACTCCAGTTCGGGGACGATGACTTTTTTTTTCTCCTGTAACTAAAAGTCTAGTTAGTTTGAGCTTAGACGTGGGTGTCGAATTATTAAGTATAATAAATTTCCCACGAAAAATCACAAAAAACCTGCGCGGTAAATTTGTATGTTAACAATTATTTGGCTGTTATGTTAGCCCTGAGAAGAGTAATAATATCTTACAAGTAGGGCTGTCTCCAAAGGTATTGTAGGCTGTATGCCTCGCGTACTCTCAAGAAAATTTTGAAAAATGCCGAGTACGCTCCGTCCACTCTCAAGGTCTCAAAAAGTTTTTGTGTTTGCTAGTTTTTGGACAACTTTTAACAAAGTTGCGCCTTTTTTTTTTTTCAAACTTTTTATTTACAAACTTGAATAGAAACAAATGAAGAAACGAGGAAAACCCTGAACACCCCAAATCTTAAAATAATATCTTGCGTACGACCAAAAGAGGAATGAAAATCTGATGAAAGTGGCAACTGCCACGTTGGGCTTGAATGGCGATGTCCAATCAGCGTAGCGCGATAACATCACTAAGTCTAGTAATCCCGTAATGTAAATACTCTTTAATTAAGATAGCACCGCATACTCTCAATAATTTTCTTCAGGACAGCTCTGCTTAAAATACACATTCATATATTTTTGCGATCCTATTACAAATCTAGCCGGGACTGTTCCCTAAGATCAATCCCCTCAAAACAGACATGGCGATCCTAAAGCTGAAATTACATTTGTGTTTGATGCACAAGTTGTTTAATCATTGTATCGTGCTAGTTTTCTCCCGCAAATCAAAAGCATTGACCTTGACTTAAAATGGAACATTGTAGAAAATAATAATAACTTCAAATCTTTTTTGAAGCAACTATACCTCGGTTCGTTTTTAAACCTTCATGAAGTCCTTACCACTGTGTTTTCCTGATGCTTTGCTTGCAAATGAGGTGAAACACGTTATGTGTTTAAATACACGAAATAATTAGTCTTTTTAATGTACATATATATATCTTCTTAATAAAGTGCGTGAAAATAATTATTTAGTCAAAGTTGATAAAAACTGTAGTTAAAATGAACCCAAAACCACTTTAGATAGGCGGCGTTTATTTCCTCTCCTCATTCCTTTGTCACCAAAATATTTTACACTGATATGTAGACCCTTACAACACAACCTGCAGTATCGTGAAATAACACACTTAATGACTGTATTCTCTTGCATTTCATGCCAGTTAATTTTCAACGATGATTTACGAAGTTTTCCCAAACACGCGTCGGTTCGTCTGTATTCATCACCTCAGACCACATTTCATAACATCGTTTCACACTTGAGTGTATTTTGTGTATTAGTACGTTGATTTTTTCGCCTATAAAATTTATAAATATTTAAAACGGAAGCAATGTACAGTTAAAGGTACCACATGAATCTAATATCTCCACTGAAATAGGTAGCTCTTGCACAAGGGTATATACATTGACTATAAAATTTATAAAAGCTACTGGTGGCGCTGAATAAAAATTCTAACGACGGACAAAAAAAAAAAAAACATTACCTATGTTTATTTCTATTTTTTTCCCGCATTAATGGGAGAATGATGTCGGCTAATGACAATCAAGGCATTAAGAATTGCCATGCGGACGACGCAATCGGCGCTTGAATTACAACTGGTTAATACAACAATATTCCGCAAGGTGGCGGTGCGGAGTATGAAAATGGTAGAACTGTTCTATAAGACTTAACAGCTGCAAAAATAATATTAAAAACGAAAACACTTAAAAAATAACTGCCTTGCGTTCGGCATAATTTCCTGGTTTTAATTTGCAGATAAACGGTTCGATACGATTTTCATTGAAATAGCAGGCTATTTAGTTTTAATATAATGGCATTGCACATTTATCGGACATATTAAAAATTAGTTATTTTATTATATTTTCTCAATATTGTATGTTACATTATTTCTTGCGCAGGAAAATATATTATGAGTATGCAATTTTCTTTCCACAAAAATCGAAATATTAAATCATGCTTTTGTATTCCCGTAGAACGAAACTGCGATATTTAACAGGGAAATCGAGAGCTGGAATGGCAAACCAATCGATTTTCTGGATCCATTAGACGTTTCTGTTGTCACGAATTTTATATCCCTCCTGGTCGGAAGAAGAATATCTAAGGATGAAAATAAAACTGAAGCCGAAATCTCACTGAGATTCGTTCGCCTGTCAATGGCTTTCATGGCTCCAACTTCCATCGCTCTTCATTTTCCAGACTACATAAAAAAACTTTTAAGATGGTTGGGAAATGATTACATGAACCAGTTGTACAAAAGTGCGGAAGATTTCGACGGTTTTTTAAGGTAAAAGTTGGACTATATATATATACTTTTTTTAATTCTCGAGATCATATGAGAAATAACTGCATAAAGAATAATTATTTCTTGCAATTTGGAGGGTATGAGGTAAAAACCTCTTTATTATAATACTTAAGTTTCTACATGTTTATATTAGGAACACTAACGAAATAATACAGAATTTCATCGGGAGATTCCATAACAAACAGTTATTTTGACACTGGCGTAAGGTTTAAAAACACGATGTTTCGGGAGCCAACTGCTCCCTTTGTCAAGTGAAGGCAGAATGAAGAGTTCGTGAAAGTCCTAAGTTTATATACCCGCATGTTGGGAATCTCCATCTGATGTCATCTGGCGCGGGATAGCTCCGGCTGGGGAACCCCCCCTCACCCAACGACGTCAGATGATCACCCCCAACTCGAGGTTTAGCAAAAATCCTGTAAGGTTCTGTTAATGAGAGAAATATGAGCGATACACTCCGAAAAACAATATTTAAAAACAAATTACAGACAAACGCAGTTTAATTTGAGCTGGAGATACATTTTTACAATTGTTTAGGTGGAAAATCAAGCGTCCACCATCGTCAGAAAAATTGTCCAGACTAACTTGTTGCCACTAAATCAAAAACGAAAAAGTGAAAAAGGCGAAAAAAGGTAACATAACAAAAAGCCTGATTGTGTCGCCATCTATTGTGCAGAATGCTAAGTAAACGGAAAGGGAACAATTATTGTTGGAAGAAGAAATTATGTTGATTGAAAGAGAGGTTTGTAACAAGAGGGGGAAAAATCGTTCTCAGATGGCTCGTTGACTATTGTACAGGAATTACTGAAGATATGGAAGGCCTCAAAAAAATTTAGATCTGAGGGTGAACAGACTTTTTCAATTATTTTTGCATCGGCAAAACAGAAACGATGGCCATGTTTCCATAAGTGTTTTGCAATGGCCGATTTTTCAAAATCTTGTTTGTGAACGTACGATTGGTGCTCTTTGAGTCTGAAATGCAGGGCTCTACGTGTTTGGCCAACGTAGGACAATCCGCATTCACAGTCTATTTTATAAATGCCAAAATTATTGTGGTCAGGAATCTGGTCTTTTAGTTGGGTAACAGCAAGTTTGTTACCTGGCTTGAAAATAACGCGGAAATTAAATTTACGGAGGATGGTGGAGATTCTAGGTGAAAGATTTTCCTTTTCCTTTTACTTAGCATTCTCTGCACAATACATGGCGACACAAATCAGGCTCTTTGTTATGTTACCTTTTTTCGCCTTTTTCACTTTTTCGTTTTTGATTCAGTGGCAACAAATCAGTTTGGACGAATTTTCTGACGATGGTGGACGCTTGATTTTCCACCGAAACAATTGTAAAATGTTTCTCCTGTTCAAATTAAACTGCGTTTGTGTGTGATTTGTTTTAAATGTCCTGTTAATGGTTTCGCGATGGTTATTGCACGACTCCTGAAACCGCAGGTTTCCCATGATTCCAAAAAATTCTACCCCGCAGATTCATCACATTCTGATGTAATATTTCTATCAAATGTCACTCTGGTTTGTGATTTTCCCTGAAGACATCTTCAGCTAGCTGGCTTGAATCATCTCCCCTAGCTGCCGCACACATATGCTCCTTTCCTCGTAAACGTTTCAATCTTCCCGTTTGTACAATATATACTTTGTCACAGTCTCCACCACCGGCGGATCCAGCGTGGGGTGGAGGGGGCGATCGCCCCTCCCGTCAAAGTTAAATAGGAAAAAAAAAAGATGAATAATTTTATGTTTTGTTTGTTACAACTGTAATAAATAAAACATAATCTTACACTGGCGTTCAAAGTCTCCAAGTCTTGGGGAAATGCAATCCAAACGTTTTTCCACGAGTCTATAAGCTACTCGCCTTTCAGACTATGTTTTCAGTAAGTGTTGCTTCAACAGAACGTAGTTTTTTTTTATCCTTGAAGCTCAGTCAAACTTGGTTTCGAACGCGGATGACAGAAGAGACTTTCAATATACACCAACAAAGACATTCGTATCGATGTAAATAAAGTGATTGACAAATTTCCAAAGAAACCAAGATGGAAAACTAAATAATATTATAATTATTATTAATATTAATATTATAAATAAATTAATAAATAAATAAATAAAGATGGCTCGATTTTTTACTTATTACTTACTACTTACTTATTACTTACTACAATTATTT